>ML663009.1:29957447-30102021 GCA_007570785.1 Antilocapra americana | reverse complement strand
CGCGCCGACCCTGCCCGCGGCGCCCCCGGCCGCGCGCCCTTCGGGATATCAGACCAGGGAACGGGCGGCCGACTGACCTTCTCGGGCCGCGCCTCCGCGCGCGGCCGGCTCCCCTGGCGGTGTCGCGGACGCGGGCCTCTAGCGCGGCCGCGCGCCTCTCCGGGCGCTCGGCCCGCTCGCACCCGACTCCATCCCTTCCCGCGCCGCGGCACCGCGTGCGGCGGCGCGGCTGGGGCGACCTCAGCCCGAGCCGAGGAGTGGCGGCGATTCCTGCCTCGCTCTCGGCCGACCGCGGAGGGGTCCCCCGCCCCTCGCCCGGCGGGGAGGCCGCGGACGGGGGCGCACGTCGCAGAGGGCCGCACAGTGGACGCCCGCGGTCCCGCACGCTAGCCTGCTCCCGGACCCGCGCGGGCTCGGCAGCCCCCGCACGGTTTGCACCGGCGGTTTCCGCTGTCTGCGGGCTGCAGAGACCCGGGCATTTAAGGAAAATGCGGCAGAGAGGACTTTGAAATTTGGCTTAGCTGTTGAGAAGGCTACAATATGTGGAAGTGTTTATCAGATATCTGCGCTGAGAGCATAACTTCCTGTCAGCCCAAATAGTGGCACATTTTTTAAAGGCCAGAGAATAATCAGAGAGGGAAGGGATTTGGAGCTGAGTCGAAGCGACTTAGCAGCAGCAGCAGCAGCGGGCTGAGTTCAGTACTGCCGCACTTTGCAGGACTGGCTGACTAGGGAGGCTGGTTCGGTAGGTGGCATTCTTCCCTTGGAGTCAGGACTCCATAAAGGATGGTTTAGTGATGAAGGACACGGCTAGCGGATACTAGCTTGTGGAAGAGGTTTGTTTTTGTGGTAAGAAAAAACAGATAGAGGCTCCTGCCGGATTGGGCTGTTATCAGGTCAGATTATAGAAAAATAGGGTTCTGGCCAGCTCTGTTCCAAAGCAGAAATTGGCTGTCCAAAACACACCCACACACTACCATCACCACTAACCCTGCAATTGTTATTGTGGAAATAAGGGGAGAAAATATTCCAGTCCATGTTATGCCTTGCCCATATCACATTGTTTAAAGTAGGCTTGTTACACCGGCTTCGTAAATCACACACACACAAACATATACATATATATAATTATGTAAATTATATACACCCATACAGACACAGATTTTCAGGGTGACTCTGCTGCTTGGAGCCATGTCCAGACAAGGCCTTGCACTCACCCTTGAGATTTTTTTGAATTTTACACTTTACACTGCAGAGGGTTTTGCAGCTCTTTTCATTCCTGGTTGACATCATGCTATTATGATTCCTATCTTGAATGGATGATTTCAGTTTTTCTTACTCTTAGATTTTTTAATTCCAATAATTAAAAAATATTTAATGTAATTTACATGTTATATTTAAAGTTTATTGTCTTCCAGAGAGGAGGACTCTCTGTTGTTGTTGTTCATCTCAAGTGCCTAGAGCGGTGTCTGGCACATTAAATGTTGATTCAATAGATGAATGAGACACAAAAGGGATATGAGATAGATCCAGAAGAGTCAGGCTAGACTTGATTATTTCACTGAGTGTGTGCTCAGTTGCTAAGTCGTATCTGACTGCAACCCCAGGGACTATAGCCCGCCAGGCTCCTCTGCCCATGGAATTTCCCAGGCAAGAATACTCCAGTGGGTTGCTATATCCTTGAAAGGATCTTCCTGACCCAGGGATCTATCCCATGTCTCCTGCTTGGCAGGCAGACTCTTTACTACTGAGCCAGGGGGGAAGCCTCATTTCACTGAGAGCCTTGTGTATTATCAGATGTTTATTTTGAAATATATACCTCGTGCTCCAAATCAAAGTATTATTTATATTGCATATAAGTAAGTAAGTAAGTGAAGTTGTTCAGTCGTGTCCTACTCTTTGTGACGCTATGGACTGTAGCCTACCAGGCTACTCTGTCCATGGGATTTTCCAGGCAAGAGTACTGGAGTGGGTTGCCATTTCCTCCTCCAAGGGATCTTCCCGACCCAGGGATCAAACCCAGGTCTCCCTCATTGTAGGCAGACGCTTTACCTTCTGAGCCACGAGGGAAGTCCTTATATTGCATATATGGGAAACCTACGTTCACTTCTTACTTTCTGAGTGCTTTTATCTCAAAATCCATTGGTTTTGATTTGTGTAGAAAACCATCCTACTCCTCTCCTGTAAGGAGTTTGGAGGGAGGTCTCACTTCCTAAATAAAATTGAGCTTGCTCAGATTAATATGATCAGTGTAATGACTGAAGAACACAAATCAGATCAAATCGCGTCTCTGCTAAACTTTCTTTGGCTTGCTGTGTCTGTGGAATGAATTTCAAATGTTGTACTACAGATGTCAGTACAATCTGACACCCTTGTCCTGAGTAGTTTCTTTTTTGATTTCTTACTCCTTTTCACCTCTCACCCTTTTCTCCCTTTCACTGAACTTATCTTGACCTCTCACATCTTCATGACTTTGAACCTGCTGTTCCCATTGCCTGGGAAATTTTACTTCCATATTTTCCAATCTCTTGCTTCAAACTTACTTATCTAGTGCAGGGTGCATAGTAAATAACCAATGAATATTTGTTACAGAAATAAATCTTCAACACTTATGTTAATAATTAAATCAGGGAAATCTTCCTGACTTTAGTCCTCTTTAACCTCCACACACCAATCACCACACACACGGGGTTAAGCACACATTCTGCAGTGGTAACAGACAACGTTTATTGAGTGCTTACTTTATAGGACACTATTCTAAGCATTCTACACATACTAAGTTACGTAAATCTTCATAAGAATCCTACAGGGTAGATTCCTCACACCTTACTTTGCAAAAGGAGAAACCAAGCCACAGAGACCTTAAATAACTTGTTAAACAGATGGTAAGTAGTAAACCAAACTTGGAAAATCTGGGGAATTTGCTTCAGAACCCCTTAACCATTCCTCGTAACCACTTGGCTATACTGCCTCTCCTGTATATGGTTTCTTCTCTTTATAGCACATAACACGCTGTACTCTTATCATCTATTTTAATTGTCTGTAAGCTCTGTGAAATTGAAGGTTAGATTTATTTGCCTTTTCTTCTTTGTGCCAGGCACACAATTATACTTTCAATGAATTTTTTTTTATGATTTACCTTTGAATGAATGAAAAATTAGAAATAACCATCCTACAAGGAAGATGCTCTGGTGGGGAGAAAACAGTCCTAGGCTAGCCCTGTCATTCCTTAGTCAGTAAAAACTATTTCCTCTGTCCTGGGAATGTTATGTTGTAGAAAAGGGTGATGCCAAAATACAAAAGTGATGACAAGGCAGTTGAAGGAGTGTGATGACAATGCCTTGACACAAGCAGGATGTATCCAGAATATTTTGAAACAAACCATAAAGCAAAGTACTAGAAATAGCAACATTTAACAGCTGGGAAATACCAATAGCAGACCTTTAACAGGAACCAATCTAAGAATGAAACCAAAAGGTCTTGCCAACTATTAGATTGAATAACAGTGAAAAAGTTTATATCTTCCTATAAAGGGAGATATCTGTGCAACTTGTTCATTCAATGTGTATGTTCATTCAATGTGTATTTACTATGTGCCTGCTATGTGCCGACACTGTGCCAGGTGCATGGAATATGATCAAGATGAGTTCACAGGTGTAGTCCTTGTAAGCCCCAAAATGCACATAAGAATCATAGGCAGTGTTATCCAAATATCCTAGAGCTAAGTTGTAAACTAATGAATGACCCACAGAGTGAATTCAGGCATTTTTCAACATAAACACCTTTTTTTTTTTTTCAAACTTGTTGCCAACCTTAAAAATCAAGATAATTTACATAAAAATCTAGGTGCTCTTGAAAAAATTCAGAAAATATTAGCAACACTCAGCTCATTTTCTGCAGGGCAACAATCAGCTAAAACTGAGTTGTATCTGTTAATTATATTTCATGTTCACAACAATGAAATGTTGTGACAACAAGCCTGTGATTGTCATGGGCTTCCCAGGTGGTACTTACAGTGCAGGAGACATAAGAGACGCAGGTTTGATCCCTGGGTTGGGACAGTCCCCTGGAGGAGGGCACAGCAAGCCACTCCAGTATTCTTGCCTGGAAAACGCCATGGACAGATGATCCTGGCAGGCTACGGTCCACAGGGTCACAATGAGTTGGACACGACTGAATCGACTTTGCACGCGTGCTGTCCCTGATGTTGGGGAACCACTAAAAGATAAGACAATGGAAGAGGAAAAACTGTCAAGAGAAGGAGAGAACAGGGAAGAGAAGAATGAGAAACACTGTGTGTGTGTGTGTGTGTGTGTGTGTGTGTGTGTTTAAAGCCAAAGTAATAATACTTTTTCAACAAGAGAGAAGATGGACAGTGTCTAGTGTTGCAAGAGATCAAGCCCTCTCTGAGGTGACTAGGAGCCTTGATAGAAGAGAGCTTTTGACTTTACTTATCAAGATCAGATGTGGGACTTTCTTTATCATCCTCTGTTAGAATTCAAAAGGGTCTGTTTCCTTATAGAAGAAATCCCAGTTCTAAGAGTGGAAGCGTGTGACTGGGAGGCATAGGAGTTAGAGAAAGGAGGAAGGAAAAGAGAGAGAGCTCAGACTAGGAAAGGAGCTAGGGGCCAGACTACGAAGGGCCTTGGACTGTATGGTATAAATTTGGTTATTTTCCAGGGAAAGTGGAAAAAAGGGAATTGGCATCTGTTAAGTACCTACCGTGTGTTATCCGTTATCTCATTTAACCTTGACCATCACAGAGATGTGGCAATTATGGTGGTGTGGTGGTTTAGTTGCTAAGTCATGTCCGACTTTGTTGCAACTCCAGGGACTATAGCCCACCAGGCTCCTCTTTCATGGGATTTCCCAGGCAAGAATATTTGAGTGGGTTGTTATTCCTTCTTCAGGGGATCTTCCTGACCCAAGTGTCGAATTTGCATCTCCTGCTTGGCAGGCAGATTCTTTACTGAGCCACCTGGGAAGCCCCAGGTATTATTATACTTACTTTAAATATGAAGATAAAACTCAGTTGTTAAGCAGCTTTCTGAAATCACACAACCAGAAAGTGATGGAGCCAGGATTTAAATCTAGATCTGATTGAATCCAAAGACCATACACTTTTGATGGGCACAGAGACGGACACGACTGAAGCGACTTAGCAGCAGCAGCAATAGATACCATTCACTGAAAGCTAGCTTTGTGTAAATACGGATTAGGTGGAAAAGTGCTATGCTAAGTGTTTCATGCACTATCAAGATATTCAAAAGAAAATTAAGAGCTTATATTTTTTATGCCCACCATAGAAAAGATGAGCCTGATACTCAGAGATATCAAGCTACTTGTCACAGATTATATGGCTACTGAGTTCAAGAGCCAGAATCAAACACAGGATCTCAAACCTATGGTGCTAACTGCTTCTCTTAATAGTATTATATTAGTTTTGTTCCTTATGAATGAAGAGCATCATATTGTGTTACATCCTTTTCATGTGAGATAAAATAGACATGACCCTAAACCCTACTACTTAGTTCATGGCAAGCTTACTTGCTGGTCAGAGGCTTAAGTTAATCATTTAAAAAATGTGCTTTACAAAGCAACTTGATATTTTAATAAGAAGCAGCAAAAAGGAGGAGAAATGTCTGTTTCCATCAAAGTTTACGTTGCTCTATGAGCCAGACCAAGTTAATTAACTTATTATCATTTATTGTCTTCCACATGCCTTGTGCTCCTGCCCATCCTCAAGGGTAAGCACAATCTGTGACACCTCTCTCCCCAACAAATCACTTTGGTCTTAAAATTTCTTTCTCTTTGTTGTTCCTATGCATTTCAATTGACTGCATGCTTTTTAGCTCATTCTACATGTTTATGTTATAATCCTCCAGCGATTTGTGGAGACCACCTCTTTTAATTATACTGCTATTTCTCTGCTGGATCTGCTACACAGTTGATTATTGTCTCACTGATGAAGTAGAGTAAGGGAGCTCAGCAGATTGATTAAGCTGTGCAAGGTTGCTTGGCTAATATGTGGTGGAACAGCATTCTAGTCCAGTTGTTACTCTCAGAACTATAAGGCTTAAATTCTTTCCCTTAAATCCTATTTAAATTATAAATTAAAATCACCTGTTCCATGTTTGCAGTATAAACAAAAAGTGGTACTGGTAATTAAACAAAAATATGGCTTATCTTTTAATAGTGCTTATGTCAAATAAAAAGAACTTAGATATGAACATTCTCAAAGAATTTTTACTTTAAAGCATATTTTCCAAAGCACCTTATGGGCAACACTAGTCTTTTAAGATGTTCTTAGGTAAAAAAGGGTTCCATAGTCAAGGATTTCATTGGAAATACTGCTAATGTATATTAGCACTTACTACTGTCCCTTAACCACCACCCCTAGCACCCCCCCAGACATTCTTTTTTTCTTCATTGCTAACTTTTGGAGAAGGAAATCCGTATAAACTGCCTCTACTTTTTCATTGCCTTCCCATGTAAATATGAGATGCCTTCCATGTTTCCCCAGTGATCAAATGAAAATAGAGTTTACAGTCAATTCAAGGACGACTCTTGGTGACATATGAGCAGCCACTCTTCTCTTGGCAATCATGGAATAGTACTTCTCTTTCATCCATCCATCCAACCATTCATTCATTTCACAAATCTAGATAAATTATTCAGTTGTGCTTGCCACCATTTTAAGCACTGAAGGTACGAAATGAACCATTTAGACATACTTTCTACTCTTCTGAAGCTTACATTACAATTGCTCTCCTATTTCTCTGAATTCTCTAAGTAACCTTCACTGGATTCTCTTTTCCTACTTGGTAAATAATCTGCCTGCCAATGCAGGGGACATAAGAGATGCAAGTTTGATCACTAGGTTAGGAAGATCCTCTGGAGGAGGAATGACAACCCACTCCAGTATTCTTGCCTGGAGAATCCCATGGACAGAGTCTGGCAGGCTACAGTCGAAAGGGTCACAAAGAGTCAGACATGACTGAAGCAACTTAGCACACACACACTCATGTGTTTATGCATCTCCCAAGCCCCCTATTATTTCCTTTTCTGACACACTTGTATGTTCAGTCTCTTTCCCTCCTTTTGTTGAAGAGGAGAATCATGACTTTTTGACCCTTTCGAATGTTTGTTGAATAAGTGAATTTATGATTTTCCTAATACTGAATCTAACTGCAGCACTTATACTGTTATTTTTATTCAAAGTTAACATTGTTATATGACCTACAAGTGGAATGGAGAGGTTTATCCCCCATAATAAATAGTTCTGTGTTGAGTGTGGGAAAGGCAGAAGTGGATTTCGCAGGGCTATATCATACATATGAAAAAAACATGTAAGAAAAAATTAGTTATTGAGAATTTTCTATTTTCTGTTAAGAAGTTATTAGGAAGAGGGCAGGTTAAAATATTACCATAGAATTTCTGCCCTAAAGCATGTCACAAAATAAGCAAAAAGGGTTTTTTTTAAAAAAAATCACCTACCGTCACTGAAGAAGGAAAGAAGCATAACCTAAGCCTGTAGTTCTTAAGCTTGGAGCTCAAGCATTGAGAACAATTTGGGAGTTTTTTAAAATTATACTTGGATTTTGTCTCCAAAGACTTTAATTGTTCTGTGATGTAGTCTGAATTTCAGGACTTTTAAACCTCCATAGCTACATCCATGTTTAGAAAACATTGACCTAATTAAAACATTTCAAAACCTGGTTGTTGAGGGGTGAAAAAGATTCTAGAAAGTAGTAAAAAAGGAGTAATATTTCTTACTTCACTCCAAATCCTAGAGGATGAACTTCCAAACTGGCCAAATAGAACTCTCCATAACCTCACTGAATCTAGGAAGAAACAACATGGGTTAAGTAGCCTTATTTTTTTCTTGCTTCCTTCTGATCATTGATTAACAGGCACTACTGCTGGAGAGAAACAGGTCATAATGCCTTTTCCTTCTGGAAAGAGGGCTGCTGCTGCTGCTAAGTCGCTTCAGTCGTGTCCGACTCTGTGTGACCCCATAGACGGCAGCCCACCAGGCTCCCCCGTCCCTGGGATTCTCCAGGCAAGAGCACTGGAGTGGGTTGCCATTTCCTTCTCCAATGCATCAAAGTGAAAAGTGAAGGTGAAGTCGCTCAGTTGTGTCCGACTCTTTGCGACCCCATGGACTGCAGCCTACCAGGCTCCTCCATCCATGGGATTTTCCAGGTAAGAGTACTGAAGTGAGTTACTGTTGCTTTCTCTAGGAAAGAGGGCTCCAGAACTACATATCAAATATGATCTAAAGATTGAAGATCTTCCCCCAGTGGAAGGGTGTCCTACCTTCCACCCTAACTAGAAGCAGAGAATCCTAGTATAGAATATATAACAAAATCTTAAAAGAGATAAGAGAATGAACAAGATGAAACAAACAAATGACAACAAAGGAAGAATACTGTATCACAATGGGAAATTATGCATTAGATGCAAAAGATAGAGTCCCAACCTAAATAAAAATACAAAATAAAGGACAGAAAGTTCCTAAATGTGGCATTCTATTGAACAACTGAATAAGAACCAGTATTCAATGAACAAGAGCCCAAAGATGAAGTGAAACTTCTGGTTCTGCTTAGGAGTCACCTGGAAAAGGAAATGGCAACACACTCCAGTATTCTTGCCTGGAGAACCCCATGGACAGAGGAACCTGGCAGGCTATAGTCTGTGGGGTTGCAAAGAGTCGGGCACAACTGAGCGACTAACACTAGGAGTCACCACTAGCTCTAAACAAATAAAAAGCTGAATGGACTGAAAAATCAACCAACCTTCTTGGATCCATAATATGGGAGGACACAAGGCAAATGGCTCCCCCCAAGACTGAGAGGCAGACTGGCAAATACAAGGAGCTACAGCTTTCTGGAGCAAAGACTCACAAGCAGAAGCTGCCATTGGAACCCTTGCCAGGGTAGGAAAACCTGAACTGTAACTGATAATTTTCTGGAGGCTCCATGTGGATAATTCTGGAAATTAAAAAGTTCAGGGATCTCAGGCATGGAGGGGCTCCCACATATTGTGATATTTGCTTCCAGGAGTTCAACCAGGTTCCCATGCTAAATATTGGAATAAAATCCCTGAGGGTTTTCATCAGGGACAAGGATAAAGGAATCATTTTGAAATATGCCATAGCATTCTGTTGTTAACAGGCCTGCCCTCAGGGGGAACTAGTTAACTAGAGCCTTGCCTGGAGGGGTGTTATTGTGGCCTAAGTGACCAGAGAAAGTAAATACGCTATTTTAGCCAACTCTAATCTTCCTATTACATGTAAGTAGAGAGAAAAAATATCTGAGGAATGCTTGTGAAGTTCAGTGTCCAGAAGTGTAGACTAAGACAATGAGACCTAATCATAAGATTATAGAACAACCCTCTTCTCCACATACCTCATCACCACATTTTGTTTGTTGTTTAGCTAAGTCATGTCCAGCTCTTTTGCAACCCCAGGGACTGTAGCCCGCCAGGTTCCTCTGTCCATGAGATTTTCCAGGCAAGAATACTGGAGTGGGCTGCCATTTCCTTATCTAGGGGAATCTTCCTGATCCAGATTTTGAACCTATATCACCTGCATTGGCAGGCAAGTTCTTTGCCACTGAGCTACCAGGGAAGCCCAGCATGGTCTTACTAAAATTTAAAATACCATTTAACAAAGTTAGTAGGCAATGTATTGAAAACCTGAACTAGTGAGTCGTAGTGAGTTTTCTGTCTGGGTTGAAGTTGGTTCCATATTTACTCTCTGTGACTACCAAAGACCTGTTTACAGCAGTTGCTTTTACCCAGAGCAGCATGTCTGGCTGTCAAGATAAAGTTATGAGGCATAACAAAAGTCCAAAAATCAAATTGGAAGAGGCAGATCAAGCATCAGATGCAGGATGTTGAAATTAATCAGACCAGGAACTTGAAACTACTATGACTAAGATACTAAGGGCTCTAATGATAAAGTAGCATGCAAGGACAGATGTGCAGGGTAAGCAGAGAGGTAGGTAATCCCAAGAAAGAACCAAAAAGAATTGCTACAGTTAAAAAAAAAAAAAGCACCACCATAACAGAAATGATATCTTTGACGGGCCCAATAGATTGGATGTTACTGGGGAAGGAATCTTTGCACTAGACAATATATCAACAGAATCCTTAAAAACTGAAAAAGAAAGAAAACAAAGCCTTAAAAAAAAAAGACAAAACAGAAGATCCAAGGACGGTAGGACAACTACAAAAGGTGTAACATTCACATAATGTAAGAAAGAAAGGAATAGAAGAAATATTTGAAATAATTGTATCTGAGAATTTCCCCAAATTAATGTCAAACACCAAACCACCAACACAGGAAGGTTGAGAAGACCAAGCAGAATAAATGCCAACAAATGATACCTATGCATATTATTTTCAAATTATAGAAAATCAATGATGAAGAAAAAGAATCCCAAAAGAAGTCAGTGGGAAAAAACTTAGCTATAGTGGAACAAAGATAGCAATTACATCTGACTTGTCAGAAACCATGGTAACAAGAAGAGGGTGGAGGGAAATATTTATAGTGTTGGGAGAAAAAAAAAGAAAAACACCAACTTAGAATGCTGTACCCTGTAAAATACCATCATTCAAAAGTGAAGAATGAATAAAAACTTTCTCAGAGAAACAAAATTGAGAGAATGTGTTGTATGAAAGACTAAAAGAAGTTCTTGAGAGGCAGGGAAAATAATATAGATCAGAAATTCAGTTTTAAATTTTTTAAAAATGAAGAACATCAAAGAAGGGATAGTGACAATAAAATAAAACTTTTTTATTATTCTTTTTTTATAAAAAATTTATTGGAGTATAGTTGATTTACAATGTTGTGTTAGTTTCAGGTGTACAGAAAAATGAATCAGTTATACATATATCCACTGTAAATCTGTAAATTTTTACAGATTATTTTTCCATATAGGCCATTAAAGAGTACTGAGTAGAGTTCCCTGTGCAGGTTCTTATTATCTATTTTATATATACTGACGTTAATCTAACAGATAACAGTTTATTAAAAATAATAATAGCAATGTATTTGGTTATATAGTCTCATGTGTATGTCCCTATACTTATGTATGCTTATGTATACAAGTGAAATAAATGATAGGAGAAAAGAATTAGAATTATTTTGTTACTTTAAGGTACTCACATTACCAATGAAGTGGTTTGGTGTTATTTGAATGTAGTTATCAATGTATATTGCAAATTCTAGGACACCCACTAAAAATAGCTTTTAAAAAAGTATAAATTATGTGCTAAGAGAAAAAAGTAAATGTGAACATAAAGAGTGGTCAGTTAAAACTATAAGAAGCAGAAAAAAGTGGAAGACAAAGATAGGAACAAAGAACAAAGGCAAATACAATACAGTAACAGTGATGGTAGACATTAAGCCGACTATGTCAACACTCACTTTGTATGTCAAGGGTCTAAATGCACCAATTAAAAAAAGATTTTCATATTGTATGATATCCCTTAAAGGAGGGATCTAAAACTAAATTATATAGATGAACTTATTTACAAACAGAAACAGACTCACAGACTTAGAGAATGAACTTATGGTTGTCAGAGGGGAAAGATGGAGGGATGGAATAGTTAGGGAGTTTGGAATTAACATATTGCTATATTCAAAATAGATAACCAACCAGGTCCTACTGTATAGCACGGAGAACTCTGCTCATTGCTGTGGTAGCCTGGATGGGAGGGGGGATTTGGGGGAGAATGGATATATGTACATATGGTGGAGTCCCTTCATTGTCCACCTGAAACTATCATAACATTGTTAATTAACTATGTGTGTGTGCATGCTAAGTTGCCTCAGTCAGGTCTGACTCTGCAACCCTATGGACTATAGCCTCCCAGGCTTATCTGTCCATGGATTCTCCAAGCAAGAATAATGGAGTGGGTTGCCATTTCCTACTCCAGAGGATCTTTCCCACACAGGGATTGAACCCAGGTCTTCCACATTGCAGACAGGTTCTTTACTGTCTGAGCCACCAGGGAAGAAATAATAAGGAACATTGAAGGTTCAGCTCATCAAAAAGATATAATAATAATGATAATAATAAATCTATGTGCTCAATAACACATTCAAAATAATATATAGAGAAAAATGACATAATTAAAGGATGAAATAAATAATTCCACAGTCACAAAAGAAGTTAAATGATGGAGAAAATTATACATGCTGACGCTAATCAAAGTAAAGTAGGAGTAGCTATATTAATTTCAGATAGAGCAGACTTCAAAGTAAGGACAGTTATTAGGGATAAAGAAGGACATTACATATAATAAAAGAGTCAGGCCCCAAGAAGCCTTTATAATTATTAATGTGTGTGTGCCTAACAGCAGAATGCAAACTATGTGAGGCAAAAATGATAGAACTTCGAGGAGAAATAGATTAATTCATTATCACGTTAGAGACTTCAGCACTCCTCTCACCCTTTCTGTCTCAGAAAGGGAGAAATCCAGCATGCAGGAAATCAGTGACATAACTTAGCAACATCATCAACCAACAGGATAAAATTTTCTTCTATAGGCTACTTTATCCAACAACAGCAGAATACACATGTTCTTCAAGCTCACATGGAATAATCACCAAGATAGACCACATTCTTGGCTATAAAACACACCTTAACAAACTAGGAATGGAGAGGAACCTTCTCCATTTGATAAAGACTGTCTGTGAAAAACCTACAGCTAACTTCTCTAATGGCAGAATATGAAGAGGAAATAAAGAGCCTCTTGATGAGGGTGAAAGAGGAAAGTGAAAAAGCTGGCTTAAAACTCAACATTCAAAAAACTAAGATCATGACATCTGATCCCATCACTTCATGGCAAATAGAAAGGGAAAAAGTGGAAGCAGTGACAGATCTTATTTTCTTGGATTTTGAAACCACTGTGGATGGTGACTGAGGCCATGAAATTAAAAAATGCTTGCTGCTTGGAAGGAAAGCTGTGACAAACCTAGACAGCATATTAAAAAGCAAAGAAACCACTTTGCTGACAAATGTCCATATAGTCAAAGCTATAGATTTTTCCAGTAGTCATGTATGGATGTGAGAGTTGGACTATAAAGAAGGCTGAGTGCCAAAGAACTGATACTTTCGAACTGTGGTGTTGGAGAAGACACTTGAGAGTCCCTTGGACTGCAAGGAGATCCAACCAGTCCATCCTAAAGGCGATCAACCCTGAATATTCATTGGAAAGGCTGATGCTGAAGCTGAAGCTCCAATAATTTGGCTGTCTGATGTGAGGAGCCAACTCATTGGAAAAGACCCTAATGCTGGGAAAGATTGAAGGCAAAAGAAGAAGGAGGTGACAGAGCATGAAATGGTTAGATAGTATCACCGACTCAAAGCACATGTATTTGAGCAAACTCTAAAAGATAGTGAAGGGCAAAAGAGCCTGGTGTGCAGTAGTCTGTGAAGTTGCAAAGAGCTGGACATGACTTCTCAACTGTAAAACAACAACAGCATCATTGTCAGCAATGAGAAACCTAAAGCTTTTCAACTAGGACAGCTATAAAACACTTAGTGTCCCTTCTCACCACTCCTTTTCAACATCATACTGGAATTTCTTGCTAATTCAATAAGGCAAGAAAAGGAAATTAAAATGTATACATATTGCGAAGAAAGATCGAAAGCTGTGTCTTTTTTTTTTTTTTTGCAAATGACCTGATGATCTATGTAAAATAGAAAAAGAATCAGTAAAGAAACTCCTTGACTTAATAGGTGACATGGCAAGTTTGCAGAATATGAGGTTAATGTTTCAAAGTCAATTGCTTTCCTATGTACCAATAATGAACAAGTGGAATTTGAAATTAAAAACACAATAATATTTACTTTAGCATCCCAAAAATGAAACACTTAGGCATAAATCTAACAAAACATTTACAAAATCCATATAAGGAAAGCTGTAAAACTGTGATGAGTGATATTTAAAAAGAACTGAATAGGTGGAGGTATTTCCATGATCATGGATAGGAAGACAATATTAAGATATCAATTATCTCCCAATGTGACCTATGGATTCAGTGTAATCCCAACCAAAATCCAAGCAAATGATTTTATAAATTTCAATAAATTTATTACACAGTTTATATGGAGAGGCAAAAGACTCAGAATAGCCAATACAATATTTGAAGAAGGACAAAGTTGGAGAACTATTCAACTTCAAGACATACCAAAAAGATGTAATAATTAAGACAGTGTAGTATTGGTGAAGTGTTAGTGTTGGTCACTCAGTCATGCCTTACTCTTTGCCACCCCATGGGCTGCAACCCACCAGGCTCTTCTGTCCATGAGATTTTCCAGGCAAGGATACTGGAGTGGGTTGCCATTTCCTTCTCCGAGTATTGGTGAAAGAATAGATAAATAGATCAATGAAACAGAACACACAGCCCAGAAACAGGCCCCCAAACATATAGCTAACTGATCTTTGAAAAAGGGGCAAAGGCAACATGATGCAGAAAATTCAGTATCTTCAACAAATGGTACTGGAACACTTCTTACTAAAGTGGATTAGAGACCTAAATGTAAAATGCAAAACTATAGGAGAACATCTAGATGTTTATATGTTTTTAGATATTGCACCAAAGACATAATTGATAAAAGAAATAATAAATTAAAAACATCTGCACTTCAAACAAACAGTATCATGAGAATTGTCTTCTGACAAGCCACAGATGGGTAGAAAACGTTCACAAAAGATGTATTTGATACCTGTCAACCAAAATACGAAATTGCCTCAAAACCCAACAGTAAGAAAACAGGCAGCCTGATTGAAAATTGGGCCAAAGATCTTAACAGACATCTCACCAAAGAAGATATAGAGAGGGCATATAAACATACGAAAGGCATAAGAAAAGATGCTCCACAAGATGTGTCATCAGTGAAATATAAATTAAAACAACCACCATGAGATACCCCTACATCTCAGAACAGTGACAGACCAAATGCTGGTGAGGCTGTACAACAGCCGTTCTCATTTGTTACTGGTGGTACAGTCACTTTGGAAGATATTTTAGCCATTTCTTACAAAACTAAACATACTTACCACATGATCCAGTGATTGTGCTCTTGAGTATTTACCCAAAGGAGCTGAAAATTTATGTCCACACAAAAACCTGCACATTGGTATTTACAGCAACTTTATCCATAATAACTGAAACTTGGAAGCAACCAGGATGTCCTTCAGTGGATGAATGGATAACTGAACTGTTATATATCAGACAATGGAATAGTACTCAGTACTAAAAAGAGATATCAAGACATGGAAAGACACAGAAAAATTTAAATGCAAATTACTAAGTGAAAGAAGCCAGCCTGAGAAGGCTACATACTGTATGATTCCAAATATATGACATTCTGGAAAACACAAAACTATTGAGACAACGGAAAGATAAATGGTTGCCAGTGGTGTGGGAGGAGAGGAGTTGACTCGGCAGAACACAGAGGACTTTCAGAGCAGTGAAAGTAAGCTGTGATTTTATAAAGAAGTGCTGTGCTTAGTCACTCAGTAGTGTCTGACTCTTTGTGACTTCATGGACTACAGCCCATGAGGCTGCTGCTCTGTCCTTGGGAATTCTCCAGACTAGAATACTGGAGTGGGTTGCCATGCCTTCCTAATTATAAAGATAGGTATATGTCATTATACACTGTCCAAATCTTTTCAATGTACAACACCAAGCGAGGACCTTTAGGTAACTATGGACTTCATGTGATTACACATGTCAGTGTAGGTTCATCCTTGGTAAAAAAAAAATGTGCCATTCTGATGAGTGATGTTCATAAAGGGGGAGGTGATACATGTGTTGGGGCAGAGGGTATATGGGAAATCTCTGTACCCTCCTTTCAGTTTTAAGGAAACCTAAAACTGTTCCAAAAATTGTTTTAAAATGCAAACTACTTACAAGGGGAAAAGAATTGATTGAGGTTGACTTCATACTTATTTGCAGTGAGTCAAGAAATATATCTAGTCAAAAAAGGCAGCAAATAGACATTCTATCCAACAATTTAGAGAGCCCAGCATTATTGAAAGAGTATTTTGACATTAATATAACCATTTAGGAAATGAATCAAAATAAAGAATTCAGGAGTATAGAAATCATGGTAGAAGACTGGTGGGTGAGCACTGAGTCAGTTTAAGCATTGATATAAAACCAGTATGAATTAATTATGGGATATAGTAACAGGGGGCTTCCCAGGTGGCGCTGCTGGTAAAGAACCTGCCTGCCAATGCAGAAGATGTAAGAAACACAGGTTTGATCACTGGGTTGGGAAGATCTCCTGGAGGAGGGCACGGCAAACCACTCCAGTATCCTTGCTTGGAGAATCCCATGGAAGAAGCCTGGTAGGCTACAGTCCACAGGGTTGCAAAGAGTCAGACAAAACTGAAGTGATTTAGCGCAGCACAGCACATGGTAAAAGGACAAGAAATGAGCATGGTTAAATACTGACAATATAAAGATAAAAAAATAAATAAAAATTTTTTAAGAGATCAAAGGAAGAGACTAGGAAAAAAGACCACTAATGTCTTTTAAATTTGGCATCAATAGGTATTATTAACTAAAATTGATAATCTTTGATTTCTTAAAATGACAAGTCTATTAATATTTTGTAGTCTCTCTTTGTCTCCCTCAGTCCATCCCTACATTACTTCAGTTTATTTACATTTTTATAAAATTCAAGGGAAATAAAATTTAATTATTTTTCTATTCATCCTTCCCATAAACACATACATGAATTCATCTATCTATGTTAGTTGTGTAGAAAATAACTTGAATTATTTTCTTCTAATATTAATAACAGTGATTTATGGGTAGTGTGGTTAAAGTAATTTTAAACTTTGTTTTCTGGATTGCTGGATCCTTTTTAATTAGCATGTATTATTTTTACAAAAACAATAGAGCAGTTTTTCTATAAAACAAAAAAAAAAGCTGATTTGCTAAGATGTTAACAGTAATTGATTCTGGGTGCAGATATACTTCCATTTTCTTTTGTTTCTAAAAAGCATAAGAAAAAGAGTTTTAAAATGAAACATCTTTAGAAGTTAGTTTAATCAACAGAATATTTGCAAATAGGCACAGTTACTAAGTGCCACTTTGAGATGAAATTTAAGATGAATCTTTCCCTAGGTTTCTAAATTTTAATAGTGAAGAGTTTGATAGAAGATAAGTTGTTAAAATGTTTAATAAAAATAATTGCAAGGAAGAAAGTTGCATTTGAGAACTAATGGGAAGGGGAGAAGAGAATGACCATTTCATGAATATGTACTGTGTGCTTGGTACTGGGCTAAGTGTTTTATATATTATCTCATTAAGTCTTTACAATAAACCTATGAGAAAGGTTACTATTCTTGCTTTCAAAACTGAGGAGTCTGAAGTCATGCAGAATTAAGTTTCTTCCAGGACTGTGTGAGCCAAGAATCTAACCCAGGTGTATAACTTCAAAGCCTTTTATATTCATTCTTTCATTTAATTATAATCATTCTGTGGATGGTTTTTTCCCCTCAGATAAGAAAACTGAAGTATTAAAAGGTGAAATAAATTTTCCCAACATATGATAGGCCTATATAATTTCATGAATCATAGACTTTCTGGTGGAACAACATTTAATATTGTGTGTGTGTGCTTAACAATAATTTGATTTGACTTCCATCCATTCTCCTCCCCTAGTCACCTTTTCTTGGAAAACATGTTATTCAGAGAAAGATAGCATGACTGATTCCTATGTCTTTAACTTAACAAACCAATTTTTTGATCTAGGCATGATTGATTTCTATTCTTTAACTTAACATACCAATTTTTTGATCTAGTAAACAGGCCCTAGGCAATTTTCATTCAAGATCGGAACTGAACTTTGTGGCAAGGGAGATTTGGTTCTAGATGTGCTTCAGAAACCCAAGAAATTGGAGAAGGGCAGAGAGTGGTCAGATTCTCACAATATAACTAAACACTGCTCTTCTATTTTAATTCCTTAGCAATTTTTCCTGTGGAAAGCAAAACAAACCTAATAATCTCTGGTTTCTCTGCCTGTTCAGAGGTGTCTTACCTTGTCCTTTCTTTTGTTTTTGAGAAAATTAAGATTTAAAATAAAAGATTTCTAGTTACTGTGAAGTGCCAAGTAAGGAGATATTTTACAGTATGAAGCAGTAGCCAAATCCTTGTGTTCGTGAATTAGAAAACTGAAAATCTTGGAAGAGTGACTGTGTTGGGATGAGTTAGGTGCACATAAGTATATAATACATACAGTCAAATTGCCTCAGGGATGAGCAAATCAACAAATACAGGTTTTACTTTTGTGTAGGAGACCAACGTATCAGTTACTAATACTACATGCTCTGATTTTATTTTAGTATTATGAACCCACTTTCTAAGGTAATGGGCCATGGAAAGACATTCTCACCATGCTTTGAAATGAGTCGTTAATTTCTTGAGGGCATAATATGCTCTGTAAGAATTATAGAGTCATTGAAGAAAAAAGGTTAGATGATCCTCTGACATTTTAAAAACAAAAGAGATTTTTTAAAAAGTTCTTCAAGCAAAATAGTAAATGTTAGATTATCCAGTAGTGAATCCAAAGTGTAGATAATCCCAAACCACAATGAGCCAAAAAAAAAAAAAAAAAGTGCTCAATTTGCTTGGAAATTCTTATAGTTTTTGACTGTTATTGTTCATTGTACCATATTTACATTAATATTAAAACTGATTTCCTAGAGTAGTAAATGTTAACTAGTCATTTCAGGGAGACAACTGGTCTGGGGTTATAACCTTGCAAAAAATCTGTCTCTGATAAGGAACACTTAAATAGCAATTAACCTTGAATCTGTTCACTTCATTCTTTTTATACCTCTGTTGGGATAACAAAACCATTTTTTGAAATGGTCATTTTCAGGGAGATTGTACAGTTGATTTAAAGTATGAATCCTAAAACTGTTTTACTCTAAAACAATCAAGAAGAAGACCTGCAATGTTTATTCCAGGGAAGAAGAAATAGCTAGTACAAGTATTTTTAAATCTCCACGGCATATTTACATTATTTTGTTTGCAGTCATTGTATATTATTGGCATTCTCATGTACCATATCAATATCCAATAACTTGAACATCTAGTGTTTTATTTAAACTGAAAACCTATTTATCTGTTAAAAATTAAAAATAAAAACAAAACACCTAAGATGGATAAAGGGCATCAAAAGTATAAACTTCTAGTTATAAAAGAAATAAGTCCTGGGGAGGTAATGTACAGAGTGGTGACTATAGTCAGTAGTACTGTGATGTATATTTGAAAGTTGCTAAGAGGTTAGATCTTAATGGGCTTCCCTGGTGGCTCAGATGGTAAAGCCTCTGCCTGCAATGTGGGAGACCTGGGTTTGATCCTTGGGTGGAGAAGATCCCCTGGAGAAGGAAATGGCAACCCACTCCAGTACTCTTGCCTGGAAAATTCCATGGATGGAGGAGCCTGGTAGGCTACAGTCCATGGGATTGCAAAGAGTTGGACATGACTGAGCAACTTCACTGGTTCACTGGTAGATCTTAAATGATCTCATCATGAAAAAAAAATTGTAGGTGGTGATGGATGTTAACTGGACTTACTGTGGTGATCATTTTGCAATAAATCCATATACTGAATCATTGTGTTGTACACCTGAAACTAATATAATATTATATGTCAATTATATCTCAACCTCCACAACTTTTATGAATTTGCTGCTGATACTTTCTTTTAAGAATCATTAACACAAATGTGATGTGGAATTAAGCAGAGAAAGTCCACTTGGAATCAAGGATCTAAGTTTGCTTCCTGGCTCCACTTCCCAGGAACAAACACAGGCAAATTACTTAACTGCTCTGACCTTCAATTCGGATACATTTAACACTTACCTCAATGGTTTTTTGGCTTGGCATGTATGAGATGTAGGTAAAAGCATGTTGAGTAATGTAAAGCACAACACAAGTGGTATTTACTGTTATTTTCAGTTTAATATAGACATGAATTTTCCTGAGCCTTAGCTCTAGGGTGGGAGCTTCAAGTTAATTTTGAAGTTTCTTGTAATAGGCTCTGGTTATGGTCTGGGAGGAGAGGGTAAGGTGGAAAGGAGAGAAATGATCCTCCTTTCAGCTTTACTGTGCATGGGTGCTTAGTTGCTCAGTCGTGTCTGACTCTTTGCAACCCTTGGACTGTAGCCAGCCAGGCTCCCTTGTTCCTGGGATTTTTCTGGCAAGAATACTGGAGTGGGTTGCCATTTCCTCCTCCAGGGGATCTTTCTGACCCAGGGCTCAAACTCTTGTTTCTCCTGCATTGCAGGGCAGATTCTTCACCCACCGAGCCATCAAAATCAGAGAGTGTGCAATTAAGAGGGAAACAATGGGAATTCACTCTCCTGTAAATTAAACTTAAGAAGACGCCTCTCTTATGTGAGCTAACCATTAAGGCACTGAAAACTCCACATTTCCAGTGATAAAATACTTCAGTGTTAAATTACTGAATGACACCATTCAAAGAACAGAGCAGGAAGAGTAGAGCAATGAGAAAAGAAAACGCTTATGTTGACAAATAGAAACCTTTGCTTTAGTAATCAGCAAAGAATGGAAGGAAACAGAGTATACATGAATGTTTAATGAGGTTTTTAGCAAATTAAATTTTGCAGAAATGTGCTTAAGCATGTGGCATTGCTTAAGGGCTAGTCCCATCGGATCAGGCGATCAGACAGTCATTTGTTTGCATACCGTGTGTGGCAGGGAAGGCAGAGAAATATACATTCATTTTCCTAGGAATATTTGATGTTTGAGTAAGAGCAGTAATACATCCTCTTAGTCTTTTGGTTAGGAGGAAACATTAGGCACCATCTACATTGAATCCAAGGATGAGGTAAGAAAATAATGCTTTCTAGAAAGAAAACATCAAGTGAAGATAACTTCATTGTATCACAGACTGTGTTGCTAAAAGCATACTGTTGCTCTATAGGAAGACATTAGGATGTGACAAGATAAAATTACAGCTGATAATGCACTTTTATGTTATCTTGACAAGAACAGCAGCAGGACTTAGCTTAACCAAACATTAACACTCTTCCCAAATGTTAATGTAATACAAATAGAGAAATTAGGGGGTTTCCCAATTTAAGTATTTTTATTGGCTTTTGCTTTGCACATTTATCATGTATCTTGTTTACATAGGCATCGACACAGAATTGGACACATGTGTTTGTCCCCCACGTACAGAATCACATGCCATAAACTGCCATAGTCAACTTGCTGACCTTCAGGTATAAAGGAGGAAAGGAAATGAAAAAGAAAAGAGCTAGTATGCAAACAAGCATTAGTTTGCCAAAGCTCTAGGAGGTATGTGAAGGACTGATCTATGATTGGAAGGTAGAAAAAGATTAGGCCTAACTGCATTCATTAGAAATAGCCTAAGGTGGAGATGAAACACACCCAAGCACTTACATCCTCCTCTGCGATAGGCTGTGCAAATTGATTAGAGTATCCTTTGTAACTACTGTGGCTGCCTTTCCTAAGGAAGGAAATATGTTGCAGATGAATAGTTTAGTGACTTAAAAGATACTGTGAGAGAGGGGCTCTGCATAATTAAATTTTAAAAAAGACACTGATGAAAGAAATCAAAGATGGCATAAACAGATGGAGAGATATTCCATGTTTCTAGATGGGAAGAATCGATATTGTGAAAATGACTGTACTACCAAAAGCAATCTACAGATTCAATGCAATTCCTATCAAATTACCAATGGCATTTTTCACAGAACTAGAACAAAAAATATCACAATTCGTATGGAAACACAAAAGACCCCAAATAGCCAAAGCAGCATTGAGAAAGAAGAATGGAGCTGGAGGAATCAATCTTCCTGACTGCAGATTATACACAAAGTTACAGTCATCAAGACAGTATGGTCCTGGCACAAAAACAGAAATATAGACCAATGGAACAAGATAGAAAGCCCAGAAATAAACCCATGCATGTATGGGTAACTTGTTTTTGACAAAGGAGGCAAAAATATAGAATGGGGCAAAGACAGCCTCTTCAATAAGTGGTACTGGGAAAACTGGACAGCTACATGTAAAAGAAGGAAATTAAAACACTTCCTAACACCATACACAAAGGTAAACTGAAAATGGATTAAAGACCTAAATGTAAGACCAATAACTATAAAACTCTTAGAGGAAAACACAGGCAGAATACTTACAAATCAAAGCAAGATCCTCTGTGACCCACCTCCTAGAGTAATGGAAATTAAAAACAAGTAAACAAAGGGACCTGATAAACTTAAAAGCTTTTGCACAGCAAAGGAAACTATAAACAAGGTGAAAGATAACCCTCAGAAAGGGAGAAAATAATAGCAAATGAAACAACTGACAAAGGATTAATTTTCAAAATATACAAGCAGCTTATGCAACTCAATGCCAGAAAAACAAAAAACCCAATCAAAAAGTGGGAAACAGACCTAAACAGACATTTCTCCAAAGAAGACATACAGATGGCTAACAAGCACATGAAAAGATGCTCAACAGGGCTCATTATTAGAGAAATGCAAATCAAAACTACACAATGAGATATCACCTCACACTAGTCAGAATGGCCATCATCGAAAAGTCTACAAACAATGAAAGCTGGAGAGGGTGTGGAGAAAAGGGAACCCTCTTGCACTGTTGGTCGGAATGTAAATTGATACAGCCTCTATGGAAGACCATCTGGAGATTCCTCAAAAAGTAGGGATAAAATCATCATATGACCCAGCAATCCCACTCCTAGGCATATATCCTGAGGAAATCAAGGTTGAAAAAGACACATGTATTCCTTTGTTCATTGCAGCACTATTTACAATAGCTAGAACATGGAAGCAACTTAGATGTCCATTGACATCTAAGGATAAAGAAGTTGTGGTACATATACAAATAGAATATTACTCAGCCACAAAACAGAATACATTTGAGTCAGTTCTGATGAGGTAGATGAACCTAGACCCTATTATACAGAGTGAAGTGAGTCAGAAAGAGAAAGGTAAATACTATATTCTAATGCACATATATGGAATCTAGGAAAATGGTTCTGAAGATTTTATTTACAGGGCAGCAATGGAGAAACAGACATAGAGAATAGACTTATGGATGGGGGAGAGGGGAGGAGACAGTGAGATGTATAGAAAGTATAACATGAAGACTTGTATTACCATATGTAAAATAAATAGCCAACAGGGATTTGCTGTATGGCTCAGGAAACTCGAACAGGGGCTCTGAATTAACCTAGAGGGGTGGAATGGGGAGGAAGATGGGAGGGAGTTTCATAAGGGAGGGGATATATGAATACCTATGGCTGATTCATGTTGAGGTTTGACAGGAAGCAGCAAAATTCTGTAAAGCAATTATCCTTCAATAAAAAAAATGAAATAATAAAATAAAATAAAAACCAGTGTTTTCCCATACTGTGCATGGATCCAGGAAAATAATTTATAACAGGATAGACTGACTTGATCAAGAGTCTTTTGCATATAGAACTGATACCGTTTCTATGCTCCTGATAGTTCTCTACAAAATATAAACACATTCTACTTTGACTTCAACAGAAATATTTTTATGTATCTCTCAATTGAAGATATGGTGTGGTATGTCAAAGATTTTCCTATTTATTTTACAAATCTCTTCATCTGACAGGCTATACAGTTATGTTCTAGCCCATTTCATTTTTGAAAGAAAAAATTTTTATAAAGATTGATGGTCTCTTAAAGCATTCCTGCTGGCAGACCTCAAGTCTAGAGGTGGGAATAATAAAAAGAGAAACCTCTAGCATTGGGTTGTCCTTTCAGTTTTAGTCTAGTGAAGCTCACCCTTATCACTTACAGGCTGTTAAAAGACAAATTCGAACTGAGTATATTTGAAGATCTAATTGGGTTTGTTCAACTATTCATGAACCAGGCAGCATTCCATCTAGCAACTAGCAGGTACTCTGAGGAAGGAGCTACAAAAGGGAAGGTTTTTATAGAAAGGAGGGTGGGCCAAGGAAGTCTTAGGGCAAGAGAAGAAAGGGCTACTTTAGGCTAGGTCATCTTCTTTTAGTGGGAAGAAGGGAGGGAACAAGGCTTTTATCCTGCAGTTTACCTAGCGTGGATCAGGAAATTTCAGATTAATTGTTTTAAAGGTCACATTTCTAGGAGGGTTGAGACTACAACCGAATCTTGATTTGCTGTTGGAGGGGCAATGATTTCATTTTGGGCTTTAATTTATTTTTAATGAGCTCTTGAATAGGGGAAAGTCTATTCACAAGGATAGCTGAGGAGAAAACTGCTCATTCAACGGTTTCCATTAAATGTATTAAAGTTATGGTATTTCCTTCAGGTGTACACTTAAATGCAACAGGTCTGGGTGGATGCTTCCTCATCACCATTACACTGGTTTCTTTTCTTTTCCTTTTTTTTTTCTTTTCTTTACATTATCATGTTGGTTTTGCCATACATTGATATGAATCCACCATGGGTATACATGTGTTCCCCTTCCAGAACCCCCCTCCCACCTCCCTCCCAATTCCATCTCTCTGGGTCATCCCAGTGTACCAGCCCTGAGCACCCTGTATCAAGCATCAAACCTGGGCTGGCGATTGATTTCACATATGATAATTTACATGTTTCAGTGCCGTTCTCCCATATCATCCCACCCTTGCCCTCTCTCAGAGAGTCCAAAAGACTGCTCTATACATCTGCGTCTCTTTTGCTGTCTCACATACAGGGTTATCATTACCATCTTTCTAAATTCCATATATATGCATTAGTATACTGTATTGTTGTTTTTCCTTCTGGCTTACTTCACTCTGTATAATAGGCTCCAGTTCCGTCCACCTCAGTAGAACTGATTCAAATGTATTATTTTTAATGGCTACAATAGCCAGGACATGGAAGCAACCTAGATGTCCATCAACAGACGAATGGATAAGAAAGCTGTGGTACATATACACAATGGTTTCTTTTCTTTTCTCTCAATTTTATTACCTTTCTGTCAATTCCCAAAGGTAAAAACTGAACTCCTACTTTTCCCTCATTCTCCATGTTTAATCAGTATGGATTAGTCAAACATGCATCTTCTTCCAACCTCAACACACACACACTCTTCTTCCTCATTCAGGCTTTTATTACCTGGTGCTTGGATGCTTACAAGCTGGTCTTCATACCTCCATTGTCTTCATGTTCAACCATCCTACAAATGATTTAAAATCACATCATTGTTACAGGTTCCTATTCCAAGGAAGTAAACTGAAACACTGCAGTTCCTTTGTAGGAGGATTATCAGAAAGTGCTCACAGAAACATCTGTGAGGGAGTAGGTGAAGCAGGAGTCGGCAGATGGAATGTAACACATAGTTGCAACAGAGGCTCAACTAATTTCACAGGGAACTCTGAAGAGCTGGACCTTCAGAGATATCCACAATTGAGGCAAGGGGGCTGGGACCTTGTAAGCCCACAGAGATCTGTCATTAGCTGTGGGCTGCCTATGGAGATGGAGAAGGCAATGGCACCCCACTCCAGTACTCTTGCCTGGAAAATCCCATGGATGGAGGAGCCTGGTAGGCTGCAGTCCATGGGGTGGCTAAGAGTCAGACATGACTGAGCGACTTTACTTTTCACTTTTCATGCATTGGAGAAGGAAATGGCAACACACTCCAGTGTTCTTGCCTGGAGAATCCCAGGGATGGGGGAGCCTGGTGGGCTGCCGTCTATGGGGTCGCAGAGTCAGACACAACTGAAGCGGCTTAGCAGCAGCAGCAGCAGCCTATGAAGAAGCAGGCATAGTCTTGGGCAAGGTGGCTCTTGCATTCATCCATTTATCATCAAAATTATGCATTGATAGTACCAAGAAATGCCCCAGTTGGTCATCTGGGTTCCTAAATAGAGGGCATACCATCCCAGAGAATGACACTTAATCCTTGTAGGCTGGTGTCTCTGAAAGTCCTCAGTTGGTGATATTGGCTAAGGCCTTGTGGGCAGGAAAGGCAAATTCTACTTGGAATATGTGGCAATTCTAGTTGAGATGAATCCTCCTTTCCACTGTGGAAGAAATGCACTGTAATAAACGTGCTAAGAAGCTAACTGGTCTCTTCAAGAGACAGTGCTGTAACAGGGACTCAGCGTGGGTTTCTGTTACTGGCAGGGGGAGAGTAGTAGTAATTGGATCAACCCTGTGATCAACAGCCTACAAATTGAGCCCATAGGTATATTTGATGACTTTATTTAAATCAAATGTACTAGTGCTTATTTCCAGTGGCAAGGGTAAGCTGACATCAAATGCCTAGGCCATTCTGTCTACCTGGGGGCTAAGTGCCTCTTCTGTGGGTGTATACCATCTAGTGGGCAATAACATGTGACATAGAGATCTACGCTCTTTGTACTCTTTCCCATTTGTCTGTCCACACACCTCCTTCCCAGACTTGAAAACAATCCTCCAATCTTATTGCTTCAGGCCCCTGGTCAACCAGTCAAATCAGTCATCATTGCCATGAGTTTATATTCTTTCCCTGGCCTACCTCTCTTCTCATACAACATGGAAGACCAGTACATCACCCAAAGACTCCCCATTACTAGCTTGCTTATGTTCTCTGGTTCTTATGCTCAATTGCAGATGTACCCTTTCCATATAAGATGGACTGATGCTGGGAAAGCCCAGTCAGTCTTGGTGGGTCTGACAGAATGATGGACTGTTCTGATCTCCAAGTCACTTGATGTTTCATAATTCAATCTACATCTCTACCAGGGCCCTCTAGTGCATTGCGAGCTGCTTGTTGAATGGTGTGTACTTTTGTGCTATAGATGGCATGACCTTAGGATCTACCTGTGACTCTCCTATGGCTGCTTTCCATAAGCTCTACATCAGATGTACAGAAGGGTCTGTTGGGTTGTATGAGTCATATGGACCTAGTGGCAAGGCTATTTACACCACAGCCTGGACCTGTGAAATTCTCACTTAAAGCTGGCAGCCTGATGTGTTAGTCAGTAAATGGTCAGAGTGGTATTCCCAGTTGGGGAATGTGGTACCTCCAGAATTCAATAAAGAAGATTTGTGTTTCTTTTTTCATGGTCAGAGAGACAAGATGTAATAATTCGCACTTTACTTTGACAAGTCATCTTAGGTCCCTCCACTAGTTTCCTGAACATTCCATTGATTTGGCAGGTCTTTGAATATTAATAGGGCATCTTTAGGGTTCATGTGTCTTACCAAGTCTTCCAAAGTACTTGCCAAGGTTCTTGCTTATTTTGTTCAATTAGTGTGAGCTCTTCTGCCCACTGAAATAATTTTGCAGTGTCTAGATGGTCTTGTTTCCTTTGGATAATATTAAGACCGAGAACAAGTTTGTTGACATCCCTGGGGCATGACTATAACTTTATATTGATGTTTGTCCCACATGAATGTAAATTGCTTCTAGCTCTCCTTCCAGATAGGGTTTAAAAAAAAATTTATCCCTCAGATTAGTAGCACTATATTAGGTACCCAAGGCCATGATATTCAGTTTTAGCTACATCTTGCATAGCAGCTGCAATTGGGTCCACTACTTGGTTGATTTTGCATTGTTCCACTTTCATTCTGGGGAATCCATCTAGTTTTTGTAGGACCTAGATGAGTGAATTAATGGAGATTTAATGTGGAGCATCATTTCTGTATCCTTTAGGTTTTTAAGGTTGTCAATACTCCTTTCTATTTTGGGGAAGTGATTTTATTTTCTTGACTGGTATTATTTCAGAGGTTTCCACTTGGCCTTCTCTAGTGTCATCATTCCTGCTTCGTAGGCCAAGAGACCAATGTTGAAGAAATGACTAGATAGGTCCAAGGATCAAGTAGATGCACTCTGAGTCAAGCCTGTTTATTATTTGGCTGCCATAAGCCTCACTCTAAAAAGTAAGTCTGGGATGGATAATCAGCCCGTTAGCCTCCTGATTTTCTATTCATGAGTTCTTTTGATTTAAAAAATTTAATAATATGCTTATTGGCTATCCATTTATCTTACCCATGGGGGTGCCATGTTCTACTGTCCTAGTGATTATCAAGGTGTAATTGCATTAGTATCACCAGAGAGTTTATTTACAATGCAGTTTATCAAATTCCACCACCCTACTGAATCAGAAATTTGGAGGGTGGTGAGGTCCAGAAAGATTTTAGAAACTCTCCAGATGATTTTGGTGTAGGCTCAAGTTTGAAAATAACTACATTAACCATTACCCTAGTTCTCTTTGGGTCAAGTTTCTCTGGTATCCACTGTCAACTTTTGAGTTGTAGGAGTTATTTTTATATTTTGGATGTTAACCTCTTATTAATACATCATTTGTAAATATTTTCTCTTATGCAGTGGGCAGCCATTTTGTTTCATTGATAATTTCCTTTGCTGTGAACAAGCTTTTTAGTTTGAAGGCACCCCACTCCAGTACTCTTGCATGGAAAATCCCATGGACAGAGGAGCCTGATGGGCTGCAGTCCATGGGGTCGCTAACAGTCAGACATGACTGAGCGACTTCATTTTCACTTTTCACTTTCATGCATTGGAGAAGGAAATGGCAACCCACTCCACTGTTCTTGCCTGGAGAATCCCAGGGACAAGGGAGCCTGGTGGGCTGCCATCTCTGGGGTCACACAGAGTCGGACACAACTGAAGGGAATTAGCAGCAGTTCAATTTCTCTATTTTTCCTTTTGCCTAAGGAGACATATCCAAAAAATTACTACTAAAATCCATGTCAAAGAGCTTACTGCCATGGTTTCTTCTAGAAATTTTCTCATTTCAGGTCTTACATTTAAGTCTGTAATCCATTTTGAGTTTATTTTTGTATATGGTAAGAGAAAGTATTCCAGTTTGATTCTTTCGCATGTAGCTATCTGATTTTCCCAACGCTTCTTATTGAAGAGGCCATCTTTCCCCCATTGTATATTCTTACCTCCTTTGTCATAGATTGCATGTGTGTGCGTTAAGTCACTTCAGTCATGTCTGACTCTGTGCAACTCTATGAAATGCAGCCAGCCAGACTCCTCTGTTCGTAGGATTCTCCAGGCAAGAATACTGGATTGAGTTGCCATGCCCTACTCCAAGGTATCTTCCCAACCCAGGAATTGAACCCACCTCTCTACCTACATTTGCAAGCAGGTTCTTTACCATTAATGCCACCTAATTGTCCACAGAGTGTGGGTTTATCTGGGGGCTCTCTATTCTGTTTCATTGATCTATATGTCTGTTTGGGGACCAGTACCATACTGTTTTGATTACAGTAGATTTGTAGTGTAGGTTGAAATCAGCAAGTGTGATACTTTCAGCTTTGGCCTTTTTTCTCAAGGTTGCTTTGGCTATTTGGGGTCACTTGTGATTCCATATAAATTTTAATGTTATTTGCTCTAGTTCTGTAGAAAATGTCATCAGTATTTTGATGGGGATTGCAATGAATCTGTAGATTGGCTTGAGTGGTATGGTCAATTTTAACAATGTTAGTTCTTCCAATTCATGAGCTGGGTATATCTTTCCATCTATTTGTGTCATTTCCAATTTCTTTCATCAGTGTCATATTTTTCTGAGTACCTCCTTGGTTAGATTACTCCTGGGTATTTTATTCTTTTTGATGCAATTGTAATGACTTTTTAAAAATTTCTCTTTCTGATATTTGTTGTTAGTGTATAACACAAAAACAGATTTCTAAATATTAATTTTGTATCCTGCAACTTCACTAAACTCACTGATGAGTTCTAATTGTCTTTAGGATTTCCTATATATAGTATTATATCATCTACGAACAGCGATGCTTTTACTTTTTCCTTTTCAATTTAGGTTCCTTTTGTCTTTTTCTTGTTTGATTGCTGTGCGTAGGACTCCCAATACTATGATAAATAAAAGTAGGGAGATTTAGCATCTTTGTCTTGTTCCAGATTTTAGAAGAAATGATTTCAGCTTTTCACTATCAAGTAAGATGTTGACTGTAGTTTTGCCATATTTAGCTTATATTACATTGAGAATTTATATCTCTGTACCCAATTGTTAGGAATTTTTGTTATTAATATAAATAATTGTTGAATGTTATCAAAACTTTTTTCTGCATCTATTGAACTGATTATATGACTTTTATTCTTCAATTGCTAATGTGCTGTATCACATTGATTGATTTGTGAATGCTGAACTATTCCTGCATCCCTAGGATGCAAATGACCATAGTATATGATCCTTTTAATGTATTTCTGATGTATTTAAGGTATGTAATGTATTTAATATGTTTCTTGACCATTGTATATGATCCTCTTAATGTATTTCTGAACTTATTTGCTAATACTTTGTTGGGAATTTTTGCATCAGTGTTTATCAATCATATTGGCCTGTAGTTATTATTATTTTCATTGTGTGTTGTCTGATATTGGTATCAGAGTGATGCTGGCTTGGTAGAATTAATTTGGAGTCATTATATCCACTTCAACTTTTCGGTGTAATTTACGAAGGATAAGCATTAACTCCTCTTTAAGTGTTTGGTAGAATTTGCCTATGAAGCAGTCTCATTTTGGACATTTTAAAAGGATTTTTTAAAATTACTGATTCAATTTAATTACTGGTAATCCATCTTTTTATATTTTCTGTTTCTTCCTGATTCTGTCTTGGAAGAGTGTACATTTCTAAGAATTTATCTCCTTCTGTCCTTTGTTGGCATATAACTTTTTGCAGTAATCTCTTATGATCTTTTGTGTTTCTGTAGTGTTTGTTCAAGCATCTCTGATATTATTTATTTAGACTCTCTCTCTTATGAGTCTGGCTAAAAGTTTATTAATTTTGATTACATTTTCAGAGAACTAACTCTAGAATCAGTTTCATTGGTGGTAAAGTTACACTATTTATTTGAGATGTTTCTTAATTTTCTGTAGCAGACTGGTATCACTACAATCATTTCTCCTAGAGCAATTTTTACTGTATTCCATAGGTTTTGAATCACTGTTTTAATTTTCTTTTGTCTCCAAGTATGTTTTTCAGAAATTTTAAACTGAAGGGTAATTGCTTTATAATGTTGTGTTGATTTCTGCTGTACAGCAATACAAGTCACTAATAACCATATATATCCTTTCCCTCTTGAGTCTCCCTCCCACCCCCATCCCAACCCCATCCTACCCATCTAGGTCATCACAGACTAACAGGCTGGGCTCCCTATGTTATACGGCAGCTTCCCACTAGTTATTTATTTTACACATGGTAGTGCATATATGCCAATGTTACTTTCTCAGTTCATTCCACCCTCTCCTTTCCCTGCTGTGTCCACAAGTACATTCTCTCTACATCTGAGTCTCCATTCCTTCCCTGCAGATAGGGTCATCCAAATATTTTTTTATTTCCTCTGATTTTTTTCAGTGATTCATTGTTTGTTTAGTAGCGTACAGCTTAGCCTCTACATGTTTGTGAATTATTTTTTGGTAGTGTTTTTATTTTTCTTGTCCTTGATGTCATCTCATACAGTGGTGGTTGGAAAAGATGCTTGATATGATTTCAGTCTTTTAAAATTTATTGCCACTTATTTTTTGGTCTAGTGCATGTGTGCTTGAAAAGAATGTGCATTCTGCAATTTTTGGATGGAACGTCCTATAGATACCTATCAAATCCACTTGTGTTATTAAGACCTCATTGCCTTATTTATTTTCTGTCTGAATGGTCTGTCCATAATGTAAATAGAATGTTAAAATCCTATACTATTATTCTATTATTGTCAATCTTTCCTTTTATGTCTATTAACATTTGCTTTATATATTTAAGCACTCCTGTATTGGGTGCATGTATGTTAATGAATGTAGTGTTGTTTTATTTTATTGATCTCTTTATTATTACATAATACACTTTGTTTTTGTTGTACACTTTGTTTTAAAGTCTACTTTGTCTAATATGCATGTTATTACTCCAGATTTTTTGTCTTTTCCATTTGCATGAAATATCTTTTTCTATCCCCTCACTTTCAGTCTCTGTGTGTCTTTAGCTCTGAAGTGGGTCCTTCATAGGCAACAAACATTAGTCTTGTATTTTTAAATCCCTTTAAGCACTCTGTGTCTTTGGGTTGAAGTATTTAGTTCATTTAAGTTAAAGCAATTATTAATACTTATGTATTTATTGCCATTTTGTTAATTTGGGGGGAGGCTGTTTTATAGTTCCTTTTTGTTTCTTTCTTTCTTTGTTCTCTTCCTTTGTGCTTTGATGACTATCTTTAGTGTTATGTTTAGTCTTCTTTTTTTGATTTGTATCTATTATACATTTTTGGTTTTTAGTTACAAATCTATGATTATTTTAAGTTGATAATCTCTCTCTTTTTTTACTGGTTTAATGCAAACTATATTACATGGCTATACTTATGAAAACATCTAAAATGTAAGCATGATATGAAAAATATGAGTATACAAATATTACAAAAAAACTTTTAAGCTTCAAAGAAAGTTTCTCCTTAACATCAAATTAATAATCTCTTAAATGCATGCCAAGAAACTTGCACTTTTACTTGCTCTGCTACATTTAATATTTCTGATATCACATTTTATGTTTTTGTTTTGTGCATCTCTTAACTACTTATTAGTAGATGAGATGGCTGGATGGCATCACCGACTCAATGGACATGGGTTTGGGTGGACTCAGGGAGTTGATGATGGACAGGGAGGCCTGGCGTGCTGCGATTCATGGAGTCGCAAAGAGTGGGACATGACTGAGCGACTGAACTGAACTGAACTAACTACTTATTGTTGATATAGATGGATTTACTACTTTTTAAAAACCTTTCTAAGTGGTTGCTCTAATACCTTTACTGTATGTTTGCCTTTACCACTTAGATATTTTTTCAGAATTTTCATATTTACAGTTGTGCCCTTTTTTTTTCTGCTTAGAGTAGTCCCTTCAAGATTTCATGGAAAGTTTGTTTAGTGGTACTAAATTCTTTTAGCTTTTGCTCATCTGTAAAACTCTTTATCTTTTCTTCAAATCTGAATGATAGCATTGCTAAGTAGAGCATTCTTGATTGTAGGTTTTTTCCTTCATCATTTTAAATGCCACTCACTTCTGGCCTGCCAAGTTTCTGAAGGAAAGTCAGTTGATAATCTTACATGGGAGTTCCCTGTTGACCTAGTTGCTTTTCTCTTGATTGTTTTAAGATGCTCTCTTTATTTTCTTTAATTTTTTGACATTTTAATTATAATGTGTCAATGTGGACCTCTGGTTTCCTATTGTTTGGGATTTTTCTGTGCTTCCTGCACCTGGAATTCTTGTTCTTCTCCCAGATTTGAAAATTTTTAGCATTCTGTTTTTTGAAAGTTTTTAGCATTCTGTTTTCAAAGAAGTTCTCCGTTCCTTTCTATCCATGTTCTTCTTCTGGGACCCCTATAATGGGGATATTAGCATGCTTGATGTTGTACCAAAGGTATCTTGCTTCTGCTGCTAAGTCACTTCAGTCGTGTCCAACTCTTTGCGACCCCATGGACTGCAGCCTACCAGGCTAGTCCATCTATGGGATTTGCCAGGCCAGAGTACTGGAGTGGAGTGCCATCGCCTTCTCCGCAAAGATATCTTAAATTATCATAATTGTATCTTAAATTACCATACTTTTTAAAAATTCTTTTTTCTCTTCAGCTTAGATGATTTCCAGTATTCTGTCTTCCAGTTTTCTATGTTTTTTTCTGTATCATCTAATCTACTCTTGATTCTTTATAGTATATTGTAATTTTAGTTATTGTACTCTTTAATTCTTCAAGGTTCGTCTTTATATTTTCTTTCTTTCCTCCTTTATTTATTTTTTACCTTACAATATTGTACTGGTTTTGCCATACATTGACATGAATCCGCCATGGATGTACATGTGTTCCCCATCCAGAACCCCCCTCCCACCTCCCTCTCCATCCCATCCCTCTGGGTCATCCCAGTGCACCAAATTTCTCACTGTATTCATCCATTCTTCTCATGAGTTCATTGAGTATCTTTTTAATTATTTCCTTGAACTCTTTATCAGGTAGATTTCTTGTCTCCATTTCACATAGTTCTTCTGGGGGGTTTTCTTATTCCTTCATCTGAAACACACTTCTCTCTCTCCATTTTTAGTCTAATCTTCTATATTTATAGCTATGTATTAGGTAGGTCAGTTACATTTCCCAATCTTGGATAAGTAGCCTTATGTAGAAGATATTCTATGGAACCCAGAAGCAGACTCATTTTTGGCCACCAGACCTATGTGCTTTAAGGGTGACCCAGCTGGGTTTCATGGGCCCTTGCTGTTGTGCAGATTATCACTATGGGCCTACTGGTAGGTAGGGCTGGCCCCTAGTCTGCTTAGTCGCTAGACCTTGCCTTCTGCAGTGTCTGCTGCTCTGTTGGTAGGTGGGGCTGAGTCTCTGTGGGGCTGGCTGCTTAGCCTGGGCATTCTGATGACTGGTTCCAGCCTGTTAGTGGGCAAGGCTGGGTCCTTTTATGACTGCCTACCCTGCCTAGATGTGTCCCAGGACTGATGCCTATTCACTGGTGGGTGAGTAAGTTCCTGGGTAAGTCTAGAGAAAGAACTCCAAAATGGTGCTCGATAGCACTAGAGTCCTTGTGATAGAACAAGGTCCCCAAATCGACTGCCACCAGTATATCTGTTCCTAACGGGTGTTCCAGTTGCCTCTTGCCTCTCCAAGAGACTCTTGAAGATCTGCAAGAGGGCTGACCTCGGTTCCTTTCAAATGATCACCTCTGCACTGGGGCTTGGAACATGAGATTTTGCACATACCCTTTAAGTGCGAAGTCTCTGTTTCCTACAGTCCTCTGACTCTCTCATACACAGGACCCACTGGCTTTCAGAACCAGACATTATGGGGCTTATATCCCCAGTGTAGGACCTCTAGGCTGGGGAGGCTAATGTGAAGCTCAGAATCCTTGCTCCTTGGGGAGAAACTTTGCAAATGTTTCAAATTATTTTTCCTTTTGTGGGTTAGCTCTTTGAAAGTGTGGATCTTGACTATTCTGCATCTCTGCCCCTCCTACCCATTTCACTCTGGCGCCTTCTTTATTTCTTTAATCATGGAAAATCTTTTCTTCTAGTCTTCGGTTCATTATCATAGATAGTTGCTCTGTGAACAGTTGGAATTTTCATGTGGCTATTGGAGAAGGTGAGCTCGGGGTCTTCCTATTCTGCTGTCTTGCCCATGCCCCTCTAGTGAAAGTGATAAACTTTCATAAATTTTGTGGTGGTTAGTGCTTTTGCATTTTGTCTAAGAACTCTATCTTTATGAAGGTTGTGAAGATAATCTCCTGTGTTTTTGTTTAGAAACTTTGTAGTTTGTAAATTGATCCATCTCAAATTAATTTCGGTATGATGTTAGGTAGAGAAGTAGAGATTCCAGGTATGTGTTTAAAAAAACAATAGGATTATCCAGTTGTGTCAAAGAGTTTCCACATTTAAATTGCATTGATAAATTTGTTACAAATCCTTTGATCATATATATATATATATATATATATACACATACATACATATATATATGACATGTATACATATATACATATGTATTTATATGTATTATTTTACTTAATTTTGGATTTTTTAATTTGTTACATTGTTGCATCTATCTGCCTGTCTTTATGCCAGTTGGACACTATCTTGAATACTCTGTTTTAAGGTCAGTTTTGAAATCCTATAGAGAAGCCTTCCAATTTTTTTCATTTTCAAGGCTGTTTTGGCTCTTCTAAGTCTTTTATATTTCCATAAAATTTTATTTATTTATTTTTCATAAAATTTTAATATTAGCTTATCATTTTCTAAAAATATGAAACATTTAAAGGAAGCCCTGCTTGAATTTTAATTCAAATGGCCTTAAACCTGTAAGTCAATTAAGGAGACTAGAATTAATCTTTTAATAATCTCAATTCTTTCAATTCATGAACATGATGTTTCTTTACCTTTATTTAGGTCTTATTTAACTTTCTTAGAACACTTTAATTTTTTATTATATAAATCTTGTACATATTTTGTTAAATTCATCCTTAACTATTTCATATTTTGTGCTTTTTTAAATGGTATAATTCTTAAATTTTTTTTAAAAAATTGTCACATTCAGTATATAGAAATGCAATTAATTTTTGTGTGTTTTTACTCTATGTACTATGATCTCACTAAACATACTTATCAGTTTTGGTAGATATTTTGTAGATTTCTCCGAATTTTCTATATAAATCAATCATTTGTGAATTAAAACAACTATATTCCTTCATTTCTGACATTCATACCTTTTATTTATTTTTATTCACTATTTCACTTGCTAGAATCTCCAAAATAATATTGAATAAAAGTGATGACAGCAAACATTCTTTTCTTCTCTCTGGTCAGGAAGCCGTGCAGTATTTCACCATTTCTTATGGTATTTGTACCCTTATCAGATTGAGAAATTTTCCTTCTATTCTTAGTTTGATAAAATTTTTTTTGTATATCATAAATGGATATCAAACTTTTGTCAAATCCTTAAAACATTCTTTTGAGATGATCACATAACTTTCTCCTTTATTCTTAACTGTAATAAGTTATAGTTATCGGTCCTCCTAATAATGAGCTAGTCTTGTTTTCCTAGAATAAATCCCACTTTATCATGGTTTATTGTCTTATGTAATAAGTTGATTTTTATTGAAGTTTAGTATTTCCATCCATTATGATTGTAGGCAACAAACCACAGTAATATTATCAATGCTTGTGATATATTCACTGGTAAAAATGAGATGTTTTCATATTTCATTACAGCTGATACAGATATCTTGGATATGGTTTACAGTTACTATGTTGGTATTACATAGGGTGACTATTGGACTTTCTGCTATATCATATTACTCTGAGTTTAAAAAGTAGCAACTTTTATATAATATCATAAACCTCTATTCCTGTGTTTGATAATTGTGTTTCAGCACAATGTATTTCTTTTATAATCATCTATTTTACTTTACACATTTAAAAGCAATATCCTGTGAAGAGATCCCTAGGTTTTATCAAACTTCCAAAGGTGTTCATGGCACCAAAGTTTAAGAATTCCCTGACTAGAGCTAAAACCTTGAAAATCTTTATCTTAAAACATATTGAATTGGATGGGCTCATGTAGAGAGTGTAGACAGATAAGATTAGAAAGTGGAGGACACAGCCCCAGACATCCTCAAAGCTTAAAATTTGATAGAAGAAAAGGATATTATGAAAAGAAAAATCAAGTGATTGTGGTATGAAAGATGCTTAGAAAAATAAATTTAATAACACATTATATGCTACTGAGAGACCACAAAAGATGAAAATAAAGAATTGGGATGCTGACTAAGTTAGGTCACTGATGACTAGCAGGAACGAAAGGACACTTAGAGGAGGCTGAGAAGTGAATGAGAGTCAAGAGCAGAGATAACTCTTTTGAGTGGTTTTGTTCTTAAAAAGCTAACTGACCAACAGTGGAGCTACAGTAATGTGGGATCAAGGGAGTCCAGTCTACTTTTTTAAAAAAATAAGACACATTGATTAAGACATGGTTGTCTTTCAGTGACAATGATCCATTAGAAAGGGGGAAATCTATCTAGAAGGACAAAGGGTGAACGTGTAAGGAGTTTGGCAGAAGGATCATTAGGTAATGAGGTGGTTCTTTTTCTACTGGATTTATATTTTTCTGTGAAATACGAGGTGAAATCCTTAGGTGTACAGAGGAAGAGGAGGAGAAATTAGAGACTTGAAGAGAGAGGAGAAGAGAATATTTCAAAATAGATGCCTGGAGGAATAGAAAGTTGTATTTCCTAGGGAAATATAACAGGATAGTTTTCAGGATAAGTGCTATATTTAACCACTTGTTCTTCCTTTTTTTTTTTTTTAAATTTTCTTTAATTGTGTTGGTTTTGCCATACACTGACATGAATCCGCCATGGGTATACACATGCTCCCCCTCCAGAACCCCCCTCCCTATTCCCTCCCCCCGGGTCATCCCGGTGCACCAGCCCCGAGCATCAAACCTGGGCTGGCGATTGATTTCACATATGGTAATTAACATGTTTCAATGCCATTCTCCCATATCATCCCACCCTTGCCCTCTTCCACAGAGTCCACGAGACTGTTCTATACATCTGCGTTTCTTTTGCTGTCTTGCATGCAGGATTCTCGTTACCATCTTTCTAAATTCCATATATATGCGTTAGTATACTGTATTGTTGTTTTTCCTTCTGGCTTACTTCACTCTGGATAATAGGCTCCAGTTCCGTCCACCTGAGTAGAACTGCTTCAAATGAATTTTTTTTAATGCTGAGTAATATTCCATTGTGTATATGTACCACAGCTTTCTTATCCATTTGTCAGTTGATGGGCATCTAGGTTGCTTCCATGTCCTGGCTATTGTAAACAATGCAGCGATGAACATTGGGGTACACATGGCTCTTTCAATTCTGGTTTCCTCGGTGTGTATGCCCAGCAGTGTGATTGCTGGGTCATATGGCAGTTCTATTTGCAGTTTTTTAAGGAATCTCCACATTGTTCTCCATAGTGGCTGTACTGGTTTGCATTCCCACCAACAGTGTAAGAGGGTTCCCTTTTCTCCACATCCTCTCCAGCATTTATTGCTTGTAGACTTTTGGATGGCAGCCATTCTGACTGGTGTAAAGTGGTACCTCATTGTGGTTTTGATTTGCATTTCTCTGATAATGAGTGATGTTGAGCATCTTTTCATGTGTTTGTTAGCCATTTTTATGTCTTCTTTGGAGAAATGTCTCTTTAGTTCTTTGGCCCACTTTTTGATTGGGTCGTTTATTTTTCTGGAATTGAGCTGCAGGTGTTGCTTGTTTATTTTTAAGATTAATTGTTTGTCCGTTGCTTCACTGGCTATTATTTTCTCCCATTCTGAGGGCTGCCTTTTCACCTTGCTTATAGTTTCCTTTGTTGTGCAGAAGCTTAGCCAAAGCAATCTTGAGAAAGAAGAAAGGAACTGGAGGAATCAACCTACCTGACTTTAGGCTATACTACAAATCCACAGTCATCAAGATAGTATGGTACTGGCACAAAGACAGAAATATAGATCAATGGAACAAAATAGAAAGCCCAGAGATAAATCCACACATCTATGGATACCTTATCTTTGACAAAGGAGGCAAGAATATACAATGGAGAAAAGACAATCTCTTTAACAAGTGGTGCTGGGAAAACTGGACAGCCACTTGTAAAAGAATGAAACTAGAACACTTTCTAACACCATACACAAAAATAAACTCAAAATGGATCAAAGAGCTAATCATAAGACCAGAAACTATAAAACTCCTAGAGGATAACATAGGCAAAACACTCTCCGACATAAACCAAAGCAGGATCCTCTATGACCCACCTCCCGTAATATCGGAAATAAAAGCACGAATAAACAAATAGGACCTAATTAAAATTAAAAGCTTCTGCATCACTTGTTCTTCTGACACTTGCTAAATAGCTCTTAATAAGTATTAGAACTGTCTTCAGCCACTCTTGTCAAGATAAATGTTATAAATTTGTTTTATAGGCAAACACAGTTCTGGAATGCTTTCTAGTTTTTCCCATGTTGGGGATTGTGTGACTGTTTAGAGGAAGGCACAAGGGCATACTGTACCACAGCTGATGATAAATAGCCCTCTTCTAATCCTACAAAGTCCCAATCTGTAGGCAAGAGCTTTGTCATCCAGATTATTTAAAGGTACTGGAAAGTTTCAAATGCTTAACACTAGTCTAGTTTCATATCTCTAAACCAAATTCCATCATTCCCTTACATTCCTTTGCACCACTTACCCATACGTTGGTTACTTAATCCTTTGGCAGAGGTTTCCATTCATATCTGGCTATTTAACACCAGCCAATTTCAGTGTGTGGATCATCACTCCCATGTAATGGACTGAAATGTCATAAACACTGACTTTTGACAGTTCTAAAACAACAAGAAGATGAAAGGAACGTCTGATTACTGAGCCAATTTTTTAAAAAATGTATCTTGCTTGTTAGAAGTGATGCGAAAGGAAATTACTGGAAAAGCACATGATGACTTAATTATGTTTTATGAAAAGGAGTCAGTCTGTCTGCAGTAGCAGTACTTCCAGGGAAGGGCTGATTAGGCTTTGGTTGGCCCTACCTAAATTTTACTTTTGGAAAACAAAATTAACAGAACAGCTGTGCCTTATTGCAGTCAGCTGGAGCATTTACTTAGTCAATGTGCCTGTTATCTCAGGCCCCATATACTCCTATCCCTAGGTCATCACTGAAATGCAATCTTCCGGTAAGAAGTGGGCTTGGGTTTAACATCATGAGTAAGTTTCCAAAAAAAATATATCACAGGCCCGAAATCTTTATCTAAGAGCTAACCAAAGATTACTAGAAGTTGGTGATATGAGTTTGGGGAGTCATTTCTCAGTTGTCTAAAATGGGCTTATATGTGTGGCTAGATGCTTTATCTATAGGATGCAATTTCTATATCTTAATCAGAATATCAGGGTTGAAATACCTCAATGTTCATCTGTTTCTGGGCTTTTGGTTTCACTGATAAGTAACATGTTTAAAAATGTTTGGGAGGTGGAGAACAAAAAGAGTTGGCAATTATTTTATTTTGCTAATTAAAAGTAGTAAATTAAACAAGTAATCCCCACAATATTCATCTACCATCAACCTCTTTTCACTTTTTAAAAGAAAATAATTTAACACAAAAGGACCTAATAATGTAATCTTAAGAGGAGGAGGAGGAGGAGGAGGAGACAATAATAGTAGTCAAGAAATGTAGTCTCCAGGAAGAATGGAAAATTTATGTTCTACCTTGCCTGATGCACCCTCACACGCTTGGTAATCATGGATCTAATCCAACCATGCAGATAATATTCTGCAGGATCCCATCCCTAAGGCCTAAGAGTTTATGTATAAAAACTTTCAAAGACAGAGAGCCACTTTTTTCTGTAAATAATGCTAAAGATTATATTAGGTCATTTAGTGGCTATATCATAATCGTGCTTTATGATTATGTAACAAGCACTACTAAATGCTTGGAATATTAAAATACAAGACAGTTTCTATTTTCAAAGAGTTTATGACCCGGTGTGAGAGATAAATACATAATTAAAATGCATGTGGTAGGAACAATTATGGAACTCAGCATGCCCAGGCTTCACTAGAAATTGGACTATGGGTCTGTGTCAGTAAGGCTCTCTGGATGCAGCATTCTAAGCCAAAGTAAAGTAGGCAAGAGTGTGGAAACTTTCTGGATATAAAGAACAGCATGTGCAAATAATGACATTATTCATGGAGATTACTATGGGCCAGGCACTTCATATACACTCTCTTAACTAATCCCAAGTAGATATTAAATGCCTGTAACTTTCTAAAACTCCGAGAACTAAAATAACTGCCCCCAAAGCCACTCAGCTGGGCTTAGCTAGTAGTTCAGCTGGTAAAGAATCCACTTGCAATGCAGGAGACCCTGGTTCAGTTCCTGGGTCAGGAAGATCCCCTGGAGGAGACAGGCTACCCACTCCAGAATTCTTGGGTTTCCCTGGTGGTCTCAATGAAGAATCTGCCTACAATGTGGGAGACCTGGATTTGATCGCTGGGTTGGGAAGATTCCCTGGAGGAGGGCATGACAACCCACACCAGTATTCTTGCCTGGAGAATCCCCAGGGTCAGAGGAGCCTGGTGGCCTATAGTTCATGGGGTTGCAGAGTCAGATATGACTGAGCGACTAAGTATAGCACAGCAAAGACACTCAGATAGGTAGGGGTAAGAGTCTAGGTGGGAAAGTAAGCCAGTCTGACTTAAGCAAAGTTTATGGTTTTAGTAGCTACATTAACAGTACAAAGGGTGTCAAAGAGTCAGACATGACTGAGTGACTAAGCACACACAGCACGTGTATGGTGTAAGCACAGAGTACTAAGGTTTTATGGAATTTATGAAACCCCTCAGTTCAGTTCAGTTGCTCAGTTGTGTCCGACTCTTTGTGACCCCATGAATCGCAGCACGCCAGGCCTCCCTGTCCATCACCAACTCCTGGAGTCCACCAAAACCCATATTCATCGAGTCAGTGATGCCATCCAACCATCTCATCCTCTGTCGTCCCCTTCTCCTCCTGCCCTCAGTCTTTCCCAGCATCAGGGTCTTTTCAAATGAGTCAGCTCTTCGAATCAGGTGGCCAAAGTATTGCAGTTTCAGCTTCAACATCAGTCCTTCAGTGAACACTCAGGACTAATCTCCTTTAGGTTAGACTGGTTGCAGTCCAAGGGGCCTCTTAAGAATCTTCTCTAATACCACAGTTCAGAAGCATCAATTCTTTGGTGCTCAGCCTTCTTTATAGTCCAACTTTCGCATCCATACATGACTATATGGAAAAACCATAGCCTTGACTAGATAGGCCTTTGTTGGCAAAGTAATGTCTCTGCTTTTTAATATGCTGTCTAGGTTGGTCATAACCTTCCTTCCAAGGAGTAAGTGTCTTTTAATTTCATGGCTGCAATCACCATCTGCAGTGATTTTGAAGCTCCCAAAAATAAAGTGTGTCACTGTTTCCATTGTTTCCCCAACTATTTGCCATGAAGTGATGGGACCAGATGCCACGATCTTAGTTTTCTGAATGTTGAGCTTTAAGCCAAAGTTTTCACTCTCCTCTTTCACTTTCATCATAAGTTATTTAGTTCTTCTTCACCTTCTGCCATAAGGGTGGTGTCATCTGCATATCTGAGGTTACTGATATTTCTCCCAGCAATCTTGATTCCAGCTTGTGCTTCCTCCAGCCCAGTGTTTCTCATGATGTACTCTGCATATAAGTTAAATAAGCAGGGTGACAATATACAGCCTTGACGTACTCCTTTTCCTATTTGGAACCAGTCTGTTGTCCCATGTCCAGTTCTAACTGTTGCTTCCTGACCTGCATACAGATTTCTCAAGAGTCAGGTCAGGTGGTCTGGTATTCCCATCTCTTTTAGAATGAAACCCTTAAGGCTGCTAATTTAAATTTACCCTTTCTTATAGGTTGTTGGTTTTCAGTCTGAAAAGTAGAACTCTGTATTAACCACCATCAAATGCATGTTGTTAGTAGAGGTCTTGGTAACCATCATCAAAGTAGATGGCCCAGTAGAAATGAAACTTCAAAATCTTATATTTGCCTTATCTTTAATATGGGCACTGTTTTCTTCATTTTCACTTTTAAAAAGATTTCAGGGGAATACACATGATGCAAAATTTACCATCTTAACTATTTTAAGTGTGTAGTTCAGTGGTATTAAGTGCATTGGTATCATTGTTCAGCTATTACCATTACTGATCTCCAGAACTCTTATCAGCTTTAATACTGAAACTATATCCATTAAGCAATAATTACCATTCCTTTCTCCCCCATTCCCTGGTATGGTTTTCAGGTAATGAATTATTTCTAAAAATCAACAAACCAAAAACACTAGTACAAAGGTGACAAAATCAAATAATAAACACTTTTGCCCTTGCCTGTAGACATCTGGCTACACTGCTCTGTTATATTTGAATTTGGGAACTGGATTGTAACTTTTTCACTTTGTATATTTGCTTTCACTTCCAATTTCAAGTCATCTACAGATTGTTGTAGTTGATGGTGGTAGTGGTGGTGTGTGTGCGTGTATTTTGGTCGCCTATACGTTGGGAAGTCGCACCGAAGGAATTGCCCACCATGCTCCCTCACTAAACTGAGATCCTTCGCAGCAAGAATTGTGCAAGCCTGAGGACCTCGGAAGAGCCAGCACCCATAAGCTGGCTGTGGGAGGGGGTGCCTCCAGGAGCGCTGATCTCCCTTCAGGCATCACAGGCTATGATGAAGGAAGAAGTATCAGTTGACTTGAAGGCAGGGTGACCGTTTTATTCTCCTCATGTCCCTGGAGGCACTTTGCATACTGCCTGCTTATACTAGATGTTCAGAAGCATGCTTATTAAATCAAAATGAGCTAGAAACAAACTAGGGGCCATAATGATTAGCTCTTTGGAAAATCATGGTAACGTTCTCAGATTCATCTTATGAATATTTCCTTGTATTGATAATACCTCAGTCCCTTAAATGGAGAAGGCAATGGCAACCCACTCCATTGCCTGGAAAATCTCATGGATGGAGGAGCCTGATGGGCTGCAGTCCATGGGGTTGCTAGGAGTCGGACACGACTGAGCGACTTCCTTTTCACTTTTCACTTTCATGCATTGGAGAAGGAAATGGCAACCCGCTCCAGTGTTCTTGCCTGGAGAATCCCAGAGATGATGGAGCCTGGTGGGCTGCCGTCTATGGGGTCGCACAGAGCTGGACACGACTGAAGCGACTTAGCAGCAGCAGCAATTTCTTAAAACGAGGACTTGTGTACTGGTCCTTAGGAATAGAACAAGCAAACCTGCATTTCACTCTATAGCCAGTCTAGAATGAAGAAGTGTATCAAGGAGAAAAGTCAATAGTTTAAATATGTTGGCCGAGAAGAAGAAACCTCTAGGAAACTAATAGGAGTAGAAAAATTGCTAGGAGAGCTTATCCTCTGCCTTTTCTTATTCATATCATGATAAATATGTTAAAGGGGCAGGGCTAAGGGTAAAGCTCTAGAGCCAGCCACTAGAAATCTCGCTCTAAGTGAGATGTGGATGTATCAATCAGTCCTTTTTGAATAGGTAATTGAAAGGTTACTTATGGGCCTCCTTAATCTTGTCCCTAAATTAATTAGAAATTTTGTAAAAATGACTTGCTCTTGTTAGATTCACCATGTTTTTGACATTATGGCCATGTCTTCCTTTTAGAAAATTTAATACGTATATTTAGAAATATTTATCCAATAATTTTCATTTATATATGGTTGATTCTTATTATTCATTGCAGTTGTGTTCTATATAGTCCCAGTAACACACTGGTCCCAGGAGAAATACAAAGTAAAGTTCCAAGAACCTCTGATCACGATATTTTCATCTACTTATCAGTAATATATAACCTGGTTTTATGTGTATTTCTGTTTAAAGACACCTTATTTAAACTGTTGATTCATTAACACTGAACTTTAGGCCAAAAGCATTATAACTCACATCTGAACAAAACTGAATCTAACACACATGTTTTCTCCATAAGGCACATCACAGCTTTCTCGTCCTTAGGAACAGCAGACAGTGTTTTAGCACTACGCTTGGAGAGTTATTTTAGTTAAGAAAATCATCACCAAAAGTTCTAAAATGTAAAAAAGTGACACTAAGTATATAGTGAAAGGACAATTGTTTAGACAATGGGAACTGAAACAAGAAAGCGGAGTGTCCCCTAGTCTGACCTCACCTGATGGAGGAGAAGGTACACACTGTACAGTTCAAAGTTTTCCCTGCTCTGTGCATGTCTACAAATGGCTACGAAACCACCATATGATTTCTCTGAAATAACTTCCATCTGTAATGATTTTCAGGATTGTATTATTTTCATAGTTGGTAATTATTATAGGAATTTGTCCTGATTTGGGTATGATATTTGCTGAAGTTTATTTTTGTACTACCTATTCAAAATCTGTTGCTAAGCAGACAAAAGACAAAGCTAATGTTACAGAGACATTTCTTTTTAATGTACTAAAAATAAGAATTTCTAAAAGTCTCAACTGTGACAATTTCCTGCCTGCTTAAATCTTTGAAAAATTTTTTTACTTTACAATATTGTATTGGTTTTGCATACATTGACAAGAATCTGCCATGGGCGTACATGTTGATCTTGACATTTCAGTGAGTAGGTGAATTCAAAGGTATGAAATCTGCACGTAAAGAAGATCAACTTTTTAAAGCACACATGGAACATCTACATATATTGACTGTACTTTAGACAAAAAAAACTCCCCCAAGCCCCCTCAACTATCAAAGGATCAGTATCATACCAATTATGTGCCTACAATATAATTAAAGTATAAACTAATCTTACCCCCAAACAGAAAATACTTAGAGATGAATAATAGTAAAAATAATTAAAGTGTGTTGGATATAGCTAAAATGATGGGCATAGAGATTCTTATAGCTTTAAATACTTTCATTAAAAAAAAGAGTGAAAATGGAAGAGCTTAAGGTAAAACATCAGAAAACAAACAGCAGAGCTAATTTAAAGAAAGAGACTAGGAAATAGAAAAAAGTAATTTAGATGAATATAACCAAAAACTCATAAACATGCACATGTTGAAACATGATGAAAAAAAGATAAAATCTTAGGAATAAAAAGTGGTTATAATACAATATATTAATAGCTGATTTAGTGACAGAATAATATGTTTACATTTTCCCTATATATAAAATGTAAACATATACAAAATGATCATATTTCTTGAGTAAAAATTGAAAACCTAAATAGACCTTAACTTATAGAACTTAACTTATTCTATCAGTAATCAACAACCTCCCTAGACTGAGAACATCTTACCAGATGATTGTATGAGTTTTACAGAACTGTAATGAACAGATCATTTCAGTCTTATACAAAATCTTCAAGACAATAGAAAAAAGGAGAAAATTTCTCAAGTCATTTTATGAGATTAAATAACCTTGATATCGAATTTGGACAAAGAAAGAATAAATTAGAAATAAATAAAACGCCAATCTACCTTCTTTCCTCTTTAGAAAACTATAATGCTAGTTCCCTTTACTCATTATGTCTTTTAAGATTCCTCTACTTCTCCTTAGAGCTCACTAGTACAATTTTGCTTGCAAGGTTTTGGAGTTCCCTGTCTTTAACCCACTGATGAACTTGAACTGATTGGGAGCAGACATATGATTTCTCAGAAACTCTGTATCTAACTCACTTATTTTATTCTATCTTCTTCATGATGGAGATAATTTTCCTTGAAATGGCAGAAGCAAAACAGAATTCTGCATTCTATTTGTTATCCATGAACACTACACTATCATTCTTGAGTTAATGGCTAAAATTTTTATTATAAATAATAACAACCCATAACTTAATGTATTCCAAAGAGTGATCACATACTTGGCCTGGAATTGTTCATGCAATTTAGCAAAGGAATGTCCTAGGTGAAACTTGAACCCAAACCAAATAGAACAGATGATTTCATTCATTCGTTCAATAACTATTTATTGATTATCTGCTACATGTCAGGAATTATGTTAGGCCCTATGGACAAAGAGCTCTGTGTTCCTGACCTGGAGGTGCTAACAATTTAGGAGCTGGATAGAGGATGGGATGGAGAATTAGAAAGATGGGATAATCACTAGGTAGGTAATACTAGCAAAGAAGGTAATATTTATCAAGAGTCAGAATGAATCATAAAAAAGATTTATTTTCCTTCTTCGATAGGGTTAATGGACTAGTGGACCAGGGAGTATTATACAGCAATATATCTTGGTTTTATCAAGACACCATAGTTTCTTTTTACCTAACATGGTACCAGTAAAAATACTCTGGTGAGCAAACTGAAAAACATGAACTGAATGATGATTACACAGTAGCTAAAAGTTACAGTTGATTGTATATCAAAAAGATGATTAATAACTAGGTAATAATATTAAAGGAAGTATTTCATAGTGCTGTGGGATTCTGTCCATGACTGTTCTGTTTGACAAACCTACTGATGATATAGAAGGCATATTCATCAAATCTACAGATAACACAAACCTGGGAGGGAGAATTAGGGCAGGGGTGGCACCAAGATTTAAAGCATTCCTAATGAGTTGAAATTATATGCTTAAAGCAGATAAAATGTGATACAAAAGTATATATGTATATAAAATTTTTGATTGCATAGAATGGGAAGGAAAAGACTTGAATAAGCAATACTTCTTATACAAAATCCAGAAGTCTTCATTGAGCATAAGCTCAATTTTAACTGGTAAAAAGGTAATGCATTTTGTGCCACATCAGGAAGAGGAAGATATGAAGATATGCTTGTACATGCTGCTAATTTAGCAAATTTCAAGCTCTATTAAAAATTATCTGTTTATGACATATTTAATAAATGTTTAAGCATTTTTATTTATCTTTCTTTTACACACACTTATGTATGTGTATATGTGTATATATGTGCAGCTACACAAATATATGCATATATATACATAATCTATCTAATTTTTAAACATGTATATATTACTATATTGGGACTTCCCAGGTGGTGCTAGTGGTAAAAAAAAAAACTTGTCTGCCAATGCAAGACATGTAAGATGCTAATTTGATCCCTGGGTTGGGGAGATCCCCTGGAGGAGAGCATGGTTATCTACTCCAGGATTCTTGCCTGGAAAAACCCATGAACAGAGGAACCTGGTGGGCTATAGTCCATTAGGTTGCAAAGAATCGGACATGACTGAAGCAACTTAGCACACATACACTCATATTAATATATTATATAAATATATTTATGTATATATGTCTATATGTGTTATACATATACATAAATTCTCTAGCAATTGTGTACTTGCTATGAAAAATGCACAAACTCAGCTAAACAATTCAAATACTGAAAAAAACAATATTGATTCTCTTTCAACTATCACAAGTTGAAGCAACACCTTGATCTATAATATTTTTCCATATATTTTTGGGTATATTTCTGGATTGTTATCTGTTTTACTGATTGGTCTATGTCCAGTGCCAAACTATGTAAAATATTATAGTTTTATAATAAAGTTATTATCTGGCAGAGTGTGTCCCCACCTATTCTTGGAGAACATTATAATTTTTTAATATACATTTTAAAATAAAATTGTCATAATTTCAAAAGTTACAGTTTGAGGTTTATTAATATTAAGTTGAATTTATAGGTTAACTTAGAAATAATTGACATTAGAATATTGAATCACTTCTCTGTTATGGCCCTTTAATGGGCTGGGGCTTGGGGGTACAGAGACAATGATAAGAAAATAAAGGAAGAGAGAAAAGAGAGAGAGAGAGAGAGAAATGAATAGAGACATGGGGACCAAGACTCTGATGGAGTAAAGGTGTTTATTCAGCATAATGTGGGCATATATATACTGTCTTACAAGATAGCCTTTTCAGCAAAGATAAAAATCTTGCAACTTATCCAGGAAACATAGGTCTAGAATCCATCTCAAAGAGAGGGGGTTGTAAAAACTCACTTTCCATATCAGAGAGGGAAGAAGGCTGTAAATGGTTACTTTACTTTAAGAATGTATGCATTTCTTTTGTCCCTGGGAAAGGTGTGCCTCTCCACTCATCTCTGAATATTCAGGGATTGATAAGGGACATCAGAAAACAGCACACAGGAAGCCTCCTGCCAAATGTTCCATGACAATATTCCCCCTATTTTATTATATTTGTAAAAAAAAAAAATCTTGATCATATGAGTTTGTTTAGTATAAACCAATCTTATAGGAAGGCAATGATAATCAACAACAAAAATTTCACCAAAGTTACAGTTCCAGACCCGATGCTGTGAACCAACCTCGTGGGTCTAGCTCACATAATTGAAGAGCTATTTGTACAGCTAAAGTTTCTAAATTAGTGGACGAAAGCAGACATTAGAAAAGATATCAAAGATATCCTTTTGAAGTAATCGTACATTCAGAGAGTCATTATCATGTATGTTTCATAAATACAATTTTATTTGTTTTAGTTATAGGCACCATGATTAAATTGAACAAGAGTAACAAAATACTGAGTTGAATTCTAATCACAATCCAAAGGGAATCATTTCTTAAGACAAGTATATAGTTTGTAATTAATACAAGTTACAGAATGTACATTTTTTATGGCTATAACAGAAGGAAGTGGAGCACAGGCCTGTGTACAATAGGATTGATTATAGCGAAGGAAATAGCTACTGGTTTTTGTAAAATGTCCAGTCTAACTCCCAAGTTTTTCAGTGTTCACAGCAAGTTTACAGACATCCCATTGTTCATGCCCAATCTGTTCATCCAGGACGATGGGGAGATTCCTTGTCAAGCAGCCCAAGAAGTCCTTTGTCATGATAATGTTCCAGCGTAGTGTCAGTAATATCAGCATAGTGTTGGTAACCTACGACTTGAGTGCTGTTAATATCATCCGAGCAAATTACATAGCTATACACCATGGAGTCCCCAATTGACAATTGTATGATTAGCCACAAATATTAATTTTCCCGACATGGTTTGACATTTATCCCAATGAACCAGAGTATATGTCTTACTTCTTTCCCTAACTCTTTCCCTAAAGTCTCCGTGGTATAAACGTGGTTCACAGACAAAGAAAGGGCTGTAAACAAACCAAGCAGCATCATAAAGTTCTTTACGTGAGGCAGGGCGAAAGCCCCGGTTTGTCAGCTAAAGTTTATGCATAATATTGCAGGGCTTAAGCACAAAAGAAGGACTTTAGAGCCTAAAGAAATGTTAATTAGTTTTTCTTCTACTATGGGGTGTGAGGGCTCCTTAATGTTCCAGAGAAAAGGCATATGTATAGAGTCGTTAGTTGAAGCAATCGGTCCTCTCTCCATCCATTTTATTACCTGTAGTAAAAAAGGGGGGTTGGGTAAGAAAGCCCAGTAAGTATGGATAATTAGTTTGGCTCGGGCAGGTGGGAGATGCAGGCCAAGCAGACTGAGCATTGTCAGGTAAATGTATTCAGGATTCTGCAGCATTTCCTGTTGAAAGATCAGAATTTCAGCTCAATTAGTAAGGATTTGTATTTGTCCCCAAGTGAGGAGATCATAAGGTTGATGTCGCTGTGGTCCATATAGGAATTTCTTCTTCCTGGGGTTTTTGTTGTTTCGTCCATGTGAGTTCCTTGGATCCATCTGAGGAAATACAAGCATACCCTTTTCCCTGTAAGATTAGTTTCCCAGCTCTCTATAGTTTCGTTAACCTGTCTTGCTACCAAATGGGCAAAGGAAAAGAAGTGTCCTTCAGTTCCTCGAAATGTTTTTCTGCTCTTGTTAAAATACCTCCCTGTGATAAATTTAAAAAATTTAAAACAAATAAGGCTGTGTTAACAACAGTTATAGGTTTAGAAAATATCTTATGTTGGAATCTAGTAAAGTGTGCTTTAGATAAAGAAGACAGTAGTGTTCCTGTGTATTCCCCCTTTTTAAATTTTTTTATTTGTAACTTAGTGTGCAATGTGTTTGTTTAACTATGTCTTGTGTCTGTGGATAATAAGGAATACCTGTAATATGTTTAATAGAAAATGATTGTAAAAATTGTTTAAAGTGTCTAGAAATACAGGCAGGGCCATTATCTGTTTTAATGGAACTAGGAGTTCTCATTACAGCAAAACAAGCTAGTAAGTGAGTTATAATGTATTGTGTGGATTTACCACGAAGAGGTGTGGCCCAAATAAAGTAAGAATTGGTATCAATACAGACATGTAAGAAAGAAGAGGGAGAAAGTTTAGGGCAATGAGTCACATCTATTTGTCACCTCCTGCCAAATGTTCCCTGACACTTCTCAATGTTGAAAAATATTTTTAAATGTTGCCTGCATACTTCTTGATTATCCCAGGTTATTTTATTGTCTAATTTCTATCTTTAACCATATTTTTTCTTCCACTTTATTTTCTGACTTTTTGGAAATATATCCAGTATTTCATAAAGTGCTTATAACTAATATCTTATATGCATGATTATGATGCAAAGAAGTAAATGAATTAAAATTATGACTTTGGTTGCTTTTGTATGTGTCTTTGTTACCACAGTATCTAAAATATTACATATTGCAAACATTCTAAATGTTAAATATTATGTATTTTTCAGTTTAATAAATGGCTTCTTTATAAAAATGTTGTTTGTTTAGTGTTCCTCCCACTAGGTTGTGAAATCCTTGAGTACAGGACTGTAAATTGACTATTTACATATTCCCAATATAGAGCTCAATTCTTGACATCTAGTAAATGTTCAGGAAACAATTGTTGACTGACTTCTGACTACTACCTTTGTGTAGAGGCTGCTCTAAGCTCATTAATGTAAATAACTCAGTTAATCTTCCCAATACACCTATTGAGGAAAGTACTATTACTATTTCCATTTTATATATGAATAAACTGAGCCTCAATATGTGGTTTATGAAATAAGGGATACAGATAATCAAAATACACAAAACTTTCAAAATTTAAATATAGAAAATGTTTCCAATTTCTCTATTCAAGACTTTTTCAAGACAAAATAACTTGTCCATGGTCACACATCTATAAGTGGCAGAGATGAGAGCTGAACCCCTAAAGTTAAGCTCTTAAGATTAGGTTCTTATCCACATTGCTTCACTGTAGTGTTTACATAATAATATGCTCTTGGACTACATGGCTCAGAGCATCATAAGAGTCAAAAGCTAATGGAGATACTTTTACTTTTCTTTTTCCCTCCTTCCCTTTTTCTCTTTTCCTTTCTTATCCTTTGGTGGGAATGCAAACTGGTACAGCCACTATGGAGAACAGTGTGGAGATTCCTTAAAAATCTTGAAATAGAAAGTATTCTAGTTTCATTCTTTTACAAGTGGCTGTCAGTTTTCCCAGCACCACTTGTTAAAGAGATTGTCTTTTCTCCATTGTATATTCTTGCCTCCTTTGTCAAAGATCTAAACATAAGACCAGAAACTATAAAACTCCTAGAGGAAAACATAGGCAAAACACTCTCCAACATAAACCAAAGCAGGATCCTCTATGACCCACCTCCCAGAATATTGGAAATAAAAGCAAAAATAAACAAGTGAGACCTAATTGAAATTAAAAACTTCTGCACAACAAAGGAAACTCAAAGCAAGGTGAAAAGGCAGCCTTCAGAATGGGAGAAAATAATAGCAAAAGACGCAACAGACAAACAATTAATCTCAAAAATATACAAGCAACACCTGCAGCTCCATTCTAGAAAAATAAACGACCCAATCAAAAAGTGGGCCAAAGAACTTAACAGACATTTCTCCAAAGAAGACATAAAAATGGCTAACAAACACATGAAAAGATGCTCAACATCACTCATTATCAGAGAAATGCAAATCAAAACCACAATGAGGTACCACTTTACACCAGTCAGAATGGCTGCCATCCAAAAGTCTACAAGCAATAAATGCTGGAGGGGATGTGGAGAAAAAGGAACCCTCTTACACTGTTGGTGGGAATGCAAACTAGTACAGCCACTATGGAGAACAGTGTGGAGATTCCTTAAAAAACTGCAAATAGAACTGCCATATGACCCAGCAATCCCACTGCTGGGCATACACACCGAGGAAACCAGAACTGAAAGAGACCCGTGTACCCCAATGTTCATCACCGCATTGTTTACAATAGCCAGGACATGGAAACAACCTAGATGTCCATCAACTGACGAATGGATAAGAAAGCTGTGGTACATATACACAATGGAGTATTACTCAGCCATTAAAAAGAATTCATTTGAATCAGTTCTACTCAGGTGGACGAAACTGGAGCCTATTATCCAGAGTGAAAAGCCAGGAGGAAAAACAACAATAGAGTATACTAACACATATATATGGAATTTAGAAAGATGGTAACGAGAACCCTGCATGCAAGATGGCAAAAGAAACGCAGATGTATAGAACAGACTCGTGGACTCTGTGGAAGAGGGCACGGGTGGGATGATATGGGAGAACGGCATTGAAACATGTAAATTATCATATGTGAAATCAGTCGCCAGCCCAGGTTTGATGCTTGATACAGGGTGCTCAGTGCTTGTACACTGGGATGTCAGTGTCAGTCTCGTGACCTTGTCATCTGAGTGAGGGGGCATCCTGACGGCTCCCGGCATATACCCATGGCAGATTCATGTCAATGTATGGCAAAACCAACACGATAATGTAAAGAAAATAAAAGAAAAAGAAATAGAACTGCCATATGACCCAGCAATCCCACTGCTGCGCATAAAAACTGAGGAAACCAGAATTGAAAGAGAGACATGCAACCCGATGTTTATTGCAGCACTGTTTATCATAGCTAGGACATGGAAGCAACCTAGATGTCCATTGGCAGAGGAATGGATAAGGAAGTTTGTAGAACATATACACAGTGGAATATTACTCAGTTATATAAAGGAATGCACTTGAGCCAGTTCTAATGAGGTGGATGAAACTGGAGCCTATTATACACAGTGAAGTCAGAAAGAGAAACACCAATACTGTATATTGACACATATATATGGAATTTAGAAAGATGGTAGAGATGATCCTATATGCAAGGCAGCAAAAGAGACACAGATGTAAAGAATAGACTTTTGGACTCTGTGGGAGAAGGCGAGGGTGGGATGATTTGAGAGAAGAGCAATGAAACATGTGTATTACCATATATAAAAGAGACGACCAGTGCAAGTTCAATGCATGAAGCAGGGCACTCAAAGCTGATGCTCTGGGACAACCTAGAGGGATGCGGTGGGGAGGAAGGTGGGGGGGTTCAGGATGGGGGAACACCTGTACACCTGTGGATGATTGATGTCGATGTATGGCAAAAACCACCACAATATTGTAAAGTAATTTTACTCCAATAAAAATAGATTAATTAATTTTTTTAAAAAATTTAAAAAGGAGTTAAATAAGCTTATAAAAATAAATGTAACAAAATGAAAAGGAGAAGTTGTAGTTTAGGGAAATAAGAATAGGTAAATTATTATCCCTAAACTACAATGTCTCTCTCTTTCTTTTTTTTTTTTTTCCAGCTGGGACTTCCCTGGTGTCTCAGGTGGTAAAGAAGTCTCCTGCAATGCAGAAGACCCAGATTCGATCCCTGAATTGGGAAGATCCCTTAGAGAAGGGAATGGCAACCCATTCCAGTATTCTTGTCTGGGAAATATGATGGACAGAGAAGCCTGGTGGGCTATAGTCCATGGGGTTGCAAAGAGACAGACATGACTTAGTGACTAATACTTTCACTTTTCATAACAAGGTTTGGATAAAGAACACATACAGTATGGTCCTATTTCCGTGGAGTTATTTGTGACTGCCTAAGTCCATACTCCTAGCCCCCTTCTCTTATCGCCTATTGCATTTCTTATTTACATGAGGTATTTGGCACTTTACTATAGACTTGTGATAATTTTATGTATATGGTATATTTTTCCTGTTATATATTTCCTATTATATTAATTCTGCATCCCTGAATTCAACCAACTGTGGATCAAAAATTATAGATACTAAGTGCAGATGGCACTATGCTGTTTTACATAAGGAACTTGTGAATCTGTGGATTTTGGTGTTCAATGGGAGCCCTAGAACCAATTCCTTCAGATACTGAAAGACGACTTTGCAACTTTTATCCCCTCAATACAATTGTACACTTCTTGAAGTAAGGACCTTCATATTATCCTACACATTTTTTTCACCCATAATATAATGCCTACAAGACCTTCCACAACAAACATCAAAAAATAATGTCCTTTTCATTACAGGGTACTGGAATGCAAAAGTAGGAAGTCAAGAGATGCCTGGAGTAACAAGAAAGTTTGGCCTTGGAGTGCAAAATGAAGCAAGGCAAAGGCTCCCAGGGTTTTGCCAAGAGAACACACTGGTCACAGCAAACATGTTCTTCCAACAATACAAGAGATGACTCTACACATGAACATCACCAGATGGTCAATACTGAAGTCAGATTGATTATATTCTTTGCAGCCGAAGATAGAGAAGCTCTATACAGTCAGCAAAAACAAGACAAGGAGCTGACTGTGGTCAGATCATGAACTCCTTATTGCCAAATTCAGACTTAAATTGAAGAAAGTAGGAAAAACCACTAGGCCATTCAGGTATGACTAAAATCAAATCCCCTATGATCATACAGTGAAAGTGACAAATAGATTCAAGGGATTAGATCTGACAGAAGGAGTGCCTGAAGAACTATGGACAGAGGTTTGTAACATTATACGGGAGGCAGTGATCAAAACCATCCCCAAGGGGAAAAAAAAAATGCCAAAAGGCAAAATGACTGAGGAGGTCTTACAAATAGTTGAGAAAATAAGAGAAGCAAAAGGCAACTGAAAAAAGGAAAGATATACCCATCTGAATGCAGAGTTCCAAAGAATAGCAAGGAGAGATAAGAAAGCCTCCCTAAGGGAACAATGCAAAGAAATAGAGAAAAACAAGAGAATGGGAAAGACTAGAGGTCTCTTCAAGAAAATTAGAGATATCAAGGCAACTTTCATGCAAAGTTGGGCTCAATAAAGGAAAGAAATGGTATGGACCTAACAGAAGCAGAAGATATTAAGATGAGGTGGCAAGAAAATACAGAAGAACTATACAAAAAAGATCTTTATGGCCCAGATAACCATGATGATGTGATCACTCACCTAGAGCCAGACATTAGGAATGTGAAGTCAAGTGGGCCTTAGAAAGAATAATTATAATGAAGCTAGTGGAGGTGATGGAATTCCAGCTGAGCTATTTAAAATCCTAAAAGATGATGCTGTTAAAATACTGCACTCAATATGCCAGCAAATTTGGAAAACTCAGCAGAGTCCACAGGACTGGAAAAAGTTGTTTTTTATTCCAATCCCAAAGAAAGGCAATGCCAAAGAATGTTCAAATTACTGTACAACTGCACGCATTTCACATCCTAGCAAAGTAATGTTCAAAATTCTCCAAGCTAGGCTTCAGTAGTACGTGAACCAAGAACTTCCAGATGTTCAAGCTGGTTTTAGAAAAGGCAGAAGAACCAGAGATCAAATTTCCAATGTCGGTTGGATCATAGAAAAACCAAGAGAATTCCAGAAGAATATCTACTTGTGCTATGCATTAACTATGCTAAAATCTTTGACTGTGTGGGCAACAACAAGCTGTGGGAAATTCTTCAAGAGATGGGAATACCAGATCACTTTACCTGCCTCCAGGGAAGCCTGTATGCGGTCAAGAAGCAACAGTTAGAACCAGACATGGAACAATGAGCTGGTTCCAAATTGGGAAAGGAGTACATAACCCTGCTTATTTAACTTATATGCAGAGTACATCAATCAAAGTGCTGGGCTGGATGAAGCACAACCTGAAATCAAGATTGCCAGGAGAAATATCAACAATCTCAGTTATGCAAGTGATACCACCCTAACGGCAGAAAGTGAAGAGGAACTACAGATCCTCTTGATGAAGGTGAAAAAGGAAAGTGGAAAAGATGGCTTAAAACTCAACATTCAAAAAATGAAGATCAAGGCATCTTGTCCCATCACTTCATGAAAATAGATGGGGAAACAATGGAAACAGTGTCAGACTTTATTTTCTTGGACTCCAAAATCACTGCAGATGGTGACTACAGCCATGAAATTAAAAGACGCTTGTTCCTTGGAAGAAAAGCTATGACAAACCAGGACAGCATATTAAAGAGCAGAGAGGACCTTTGCTGACAGAGGTCCATATAGTCAAATCTATGGTTTTTCAATAGTAATGTGTGGATGTGAGAGCTTTACCATAAAGAAGGCTGAATGTTGAAGAACTGATGCTTTTGAACTATGGTGTAGGAGAAGACTCTTGAGGGTCCCTTGGACTGCAAGGAGATCAAACCAGTCAATCCTCAAGGAAATCAATTCTGAATATTCACTGGAAAGACTGATGCTGAAGCTGACACTCCAATACTGTCATCACCTGATGTGAAGTGTCAACTCATTGGATAAGACTCTGATACTGGGAAAGATTGAAGGCAGGAGGAGAAAGGGGATAGCAGAGGATGAGATGGTTGGATGGCATCATTGACTCATTGGACATGAGTTTGAGCAAACTCTGGGAGATGGTGAAGGACAAGGAAGTCTGGAATGCTGCAGTCCATGGGGCTGCAAAAAGTCAGACACGACTGAGTGACTGAACAACAGCAATAATGCTAAATTCGTAGTAGATTCTATGTAAACATCTACTGAATTGAAAGGACTTTAGATGATTGTGAGTTAATCCGTATGTACTTATGAACTTTTCCCAAATCCTTGTTTCTTCTCCTTCTCTGTCTTCCCGGAAGACCAGGCAGAATTAACCATGCTTCCTTAGTGCTCCTGCAAAGAACAATTTTCTTTATATTTCAAGTCTAATACATTGACCTACAATTGATACTTATGTCTCTTGCCCCCTATAGGTTGTGCATTATTTGTGGACATAATTTGTTTATGCTCATATTCTACCATGTCAGCAATTCCTAGTAAATATTAGGACTCAGTAAATAAATATGGTAAGGAGTAAAGAAGAAAGGGAGAGGGGAAGAATTTTTTAAAAATTATTTCATTTTGCCATTTGATTACTAATCATCACCAGAAGGATGTTAAGAGAAAAAATTTAGGTGACAAAACTTGGCATCTGAGGGGAAATGTTGAAATTACTTGCTATAATGAGATTTTTGAATTTGTGTCGTTTTCTTTTCTACATCCCTCTTCAGTGAACTTGTAAATAAGAGTCTGGAAACTTTCCATCTGGGTTCAGATGCTACCACTACTACTGCATAACTATATAACCTTGGAAGTCATTTATTTCTCTGTGCCCCAGACTCATTATGGATAAAATACTACCTCACAGGGTTATGGTGTGAATTAACTAACTATGTATGACAGAAATAATTTAGAATGGCACAAAGAAAGTACTACAGAAGTGTTTGCTATTATTAAGACCCTTGTTTTTGAAAGAGTGAATTTCTTGTATTGCAAAGTTTAGAATGTCAGATATCACTAGAGCATCAGCTTCCCTTTTAGAATAATTGGAAACACTCCAGGACTCATTTTTAGCCAGTGTGCGCTGTATTTCCTGAAGTGATGCTGGCCACAAACGCAGTGCTCCTGCAAGATAATGAAGTACCACATGACTGCCAAGTCAAGAATGTCTAACCCCTAGAAACACCCAGGGGAACTTGATTTAGATTTGTCCTATGCTTGAGAGCATAACTGTTATGAGGTAGGCAAAGATTCAACTAATGGGTGGCCCAGACGATGGAGAGGAGATCCTGGGAATGGAAGGGTGGCCCCACAGAGCACTCTGACTCAGCTATGACACTCCTGCACCCAGGAGCTGGCTCCAGGACCTGAGTCCAAGTTTACAAATTCGCTAAGTTAAAAGTGGTAGAACAGAGACAACTGAAGCCATGCTACGTTTTTATTCCTATAACAGAAACTTAACTCTGTAAAATCTTTTGAAATTTACAAATACTCTTTCCAAAATAAAATCTCAGTGATTCACCAGTGAAAGATAAAGGGCATATACCTTCTTTAAAAATTTGTAATATAAAAATAGGTATTAAGAGGATAATATGAATTCACTTATCTTCCTCAAAATTATTTCCAATCTTTCTCCCCTTCTTCAATGGATACAGTTTTTCTTAGAGGAAACACCCTGGGTTCCAGGAGTTGAGAAACAAATTAGGGAAAGTGAAACTATTGAAAGGGTCACCCTAGTCAGGTGAGAAGAGTTGTAGTGGTACCATAAGCATGGCTCCAGTGCTTGGATTGGACTCTACTCGCTCAGCCCAAACATAAAGTGATGGCAGACACAGCTCCCCCAATGCTACAGTTTGTTGCTTCGTTTCCACCCCAAACTCTGTTTGGAACCCACTCCAGATTCCCCATTGCCCAAGCTGCCCTGCACTGCCTACTGCCAGATACTCACAGTTGAAATAGTAGGTGAGGGGCAAATAGGTGAGCAAGTTCAATTCAGCCGAACTTAACTGAATTCAATTCAGCTGAATATGTGTTTAGTGAAAGTGAAAGCTACTCAGTTGTGTCCAACTCTTTGCAACCCCATGGATTATAAAGTCCATGGAATTCTCCAGGCCAAAATACTGGAGTAGGTAGCCATTCCCTTCTCCAGGGGATCTTCCCAACCCAGGGATCGAACCCAGGTCTGCCACATTTCAGGTGGATTCTTTACCAGCTGAGCCACAAGGGAAGCCCAAGAATACTGGAGTGGGTAGTGTATCCCTTCTCGAGCAGAACTTCCCGACCCATGAATTGGGTCAGGATCTCCTGCATTGCAGGCAGGTTCTTTACCAACTGAGCTACAAGTGAAGCCTGTGTTTATTGAAGTCGTAATACAAATCACATAAATGTGGTAATTCATATAAATGAACTAGGTTCAGGATTAGGGATACAAAGAAATTAATACAAAAAAATCCCTACCTTTAAAGAGCTCATAATTTAATGAGTTAGGCTTATATAAAAGTATTAAGAGTGAAACTGTAGGATGCCTTTTAAGAGATATAAATAAAATGGGCTATGAGGACACAGAAGAAAGTGATTTCTCTTTTTTTAAAAAATTTACTTATGTGAATTGGAGGATAATTACTCTACAATATTGTGATGGCCTCTTCCATACATCAGCATGAATTGGCCATAGGCATACATGTGTCCCCTCCCTCCTGAAGCCCCCCTCCCAACTCCCTCTCCAACCCATCCCTCTAGGTTGTCACAGAACACCAGCTTTGGATTCCCTGTGTCGTACATCATACTCCTACTGGCTACCTATTTTACATATGGTAATATATATATTTCAATGCTATTCTCTCAAACCATCCACTGTCTTCTTCTCCCACTCTGTCCGAAAGTCTGTTCTTTATGTCTCCGCCTTCTTTGCTGCCCTGAACATATAATTGTTGGTACTATATTTCTAGATTCCATATATATGCATTAATATATATTTGTATTATGCTGACTTACTTCACTCTGCATAATGGCTCTAGGTACATCCACCTCATTAGAACTGTCTATCGGCCAAATGAATGGATAAGGAAGTTGTGGTACATATACACAATGGAATATTACTCAGCTATAAGAAGGAACCCATTTGAGTCACTTCTAATGAGGTGGAAAGTGATTATTTCAGATGGAACAAGACAAGTACCCTGTGATACTGTATCTCATTCAATCTTATGAACTTGCCAAGATGGAAACTATCCCCATTTGAGAGAAGAAGTGAGTGAGCCTGTCTCAGGCTCAGTTATGCAGGAAGTAAGGGAGTGAACTTAGACTTGAACTCAGGTCTTCCAAAGCTAAAGACTCTGCTCTGTTCCACACATCTTGCTGTTCTGATCCGACTGGGATGTGTAAACTTCCACTGTAAGGTCTTTGAAACCCTATACATTCCGTGGGAAGACAAATCTTTGTCCTTATAGAAATCTGGACCTAGCCTGATGTTACTTACAGTGGGAATTACAACATTTCAATGGACTTATGCAGCTGGATTACAGTCAAGACCATATTAGGGAGATATAAATCTGTAATTGTGATATAATTGGTAAGAATTCTATCAGTTCTTACCAATCAGCCCAGAAATGGGTTCTGCTCCCTGTTCTGAAGTGATGCTTCTACATTTACAACCCCTGGTGCAGTGCTCACCACTGCCCCAGGCACCTGAAGTGGTTTCCTCAGGGAGAATGAATGAGTGCTGCTAAACCAGGTACCTGTTGCAAAACCATCATTTTGCAGATTCTTCATTTACAGTCCTCAGCTTAGGAAGCTAATGCTTCTAAGTGATGCCTAGGCAAACTGCCAGTTGTTTTTGCTTATCATTAATATATGCTTCTGATTTAGTTACTGTGGTTACAGAACACTCCAGGGTTGGCTTTTACTCAAATCAGAGGTCCCACCTTTTATCCAAGGTGAATGCTGCACTCTGACCCAGCATTCCAATCTGGTTTCATCCAAACAGGGACCCATAACTTAATGATGTAGTGTTCAAGGACAGGGAGTTTGGACTGTTGTCTTTTGTCTGTCGCTAAGTTGTATCCAACACTTTGAGACCCCATGGACTGCAGCACGCCAGGCTTCCCCGCCCTTCACTGTCTCCTGGAGTTTGCTCAAACTCGCTTCCTTTAAGTCGATGATGCCATCCAACCATCTCATCCTCTATAGCCCCCTTCTCCTGCCTTCAATCTTTCCCAGCATCAGGGTTTTTTCAGATGAGTCAGCTCTTTGCATTAGGTGGCCAAAGTACGGAGCTGTAGTTTCAGCACCAGTCCTTCTGTGTATATTCAGGGTTGATTTCTTTTAGGTTTGACTGGTTTGATCTCCCTGCTGTCCAAGGGACTCTCAAGAGTCTTCTCCAATGCCAAAAGCATCAGTTCTTCAGCATTCAGCCTTCTTTATGGACAAACTCTCACATCTATACATGACTAATATAAAAACTGTAGCTTTGACTACATGGACCTTTGTCAGCAAAGTGATATCTTTGTTTTTTAATAATGCTGTCTAGGTTTGTCATAGATTTTCTTCCAAGGAGCAAGCGTCTTTTAATTTTGTGGCTGCATTCACTGTCCACAGTGATGTTGGAGCCCAAGAAATTAAAATCTATCACTGTTTCCACTTTTTTTCTCTTCTTTTTGCCATGAAGCAATGGGATTGGATGTGGTGATTTTAGCTTTTTGAGAGCTGAATTTTAAGCCAGCTTTTCCACTCTCCTCTTTTGCCTTCATCAAGAGGCTCTTTAGTTCCTCTTTGCTTTCTGCCGTTAGAGTGATATCATCTGCTTCTCTGAGGTTGTTGATATTTCTCCCAGCAATCTTGATTCCAGTTTGTGAGTCATCTAGTCTGGCATTTCACTTGATGGACTCTTCATATAAGTTAAATAAGCAGGGTGACAATATACATCCTTGATGTACTTCTTTCCAAATTTTGAACCAATCCATTGTTCCATGTCCAGTTCTAACTGTTGCTTCTTGTCTTGCATACAGGTGGTTGTATAAGGGGGGCTTATTTTGAGGCTTCCTTGGTGGCTCAGATGGTAAAGAATCTGCCTGCAATGAAGGAGACTGGAATTAAAAATGTTTTATGATGTTCTTTCATAATTAATGAAATGCTACCTCCTGAAAGAAAAAAGGGATATTTATTCCTAATAGGAGTTTGGGACCCATTTCAGTTGAGGACCATTTACCTCAAATGGCAGGCACTTTACCTCCATAAGGAAAATCTTTTCTTTCTTTCTTTTTTTTTTTTTTTTTTGCCTTATTCCTTGAAAGTAATGAGAGTTCAACAGAATTACTCTCCTTCATCACTCCGTAGTGGGGGATCCTAAATATCATGATTGGTCTGAACTTTGTCTTTCACTACCCAAGGCAGAATCGCCACCAGCCCATGAAATTACCTCCCAAGGTAGCAGGATGACCTTTATAACTGCTGGCTTTCAGAACATTTTCTAGGGAAGCCTTAGCCCATTCTTTCGATCAGACGCCTGCCTGCCTCAGCCTATGATAATTAATAATTCAAAGGGCACCAGCTTAGATGCTGAGAGCTTTAAAACGGGCATGCGCTTTGCACATCACCAGTCAGCTACCCTTCTGCTCAAGCTACTCAGAGAGGGGGTTGGAGGTTGTTGGAAAGGCTGACTCCCTGTCCCCTTGCCAAACTGCCCTTAGCATTCATTTTTCACCAATTTAATCTGCATACAAGTCTTAGGAAGGGGAGGTGAGAGAAGAATGATTGGTAGGTTCCACCGCCAACATTTTGGTCCTAGTTGAATACTGCTCTTTCCCATCATGTGTATTATTTTGATTCATCACCATTTTGCAGTGTCTTCACTTTGTTCTTGTGGGAAAGGATTGTGGAGTTACACTGGGTCTTTTGAAAATAGGAACCCCTTATTCTGCTCCCCTGAAATCCAGGCAGAAGGCAGCTTTGGCAGTCCCCCAGAGCAAATAATGACTTGGGATTTCAATATTCGTTCTGAACACTGTCTGTTCCCCTGGGCAGCCAGGCACATGGCCCTCTGGAAATCAAGCAGCAATAAAATCCAGTTTGAGCTGGTCAAAGTTAAGACATTTCAGACAACATGGGCTTGTTTTTTCCTACAAGTCTGACCACATCACTATAGCTTCTCCCCAAGGACAGCAACTACATTTGTCAGATTCTAGAAGGAATCTCACTTAAGGAAAAGGGCTCAAATTAACTATATACTTGTTTGATAACAAAAATGCTCCCCAGAGCCAAAGTCACAGTAAGGATACCTAATGAGGAAAGAATAGGTAACAATTCTTCTTTGCCTGCAGCCTGATTTCAGTTGGGGAAAGTTTAATTTAGTGCTTGTGTGGGTGGGCATGTGTAAATTTGCAGGATAACTTGCATTAACTGTTTATTTACTTGTCCTTTTGGAATTTGGCTTGCAGCCTGGTGGCCGGTCATTGGCCAACACTTAGCAAAAGTGAGGAGTAAGGAAAGTTTATTTTAGACAACCGTACTGCCTCTTTCTGCTCCGTCTTTCCACATCTATGGCATCCCCTCCCCCGATGCCTTGAGCTATTATGTTCACTCTCTTAAAATTTGCTCTGTAAAGAATATGAATAACTCATTTGTTCTAAGTTATGACACATCATCCCAGTAGGACAATAATGTCTTTTTATTTAGCTGTATTAGAAATGAAGCATTCTACAGAAATATAATTTCCAGATAAATGAAGATTATACTTTTAAGTGCCAATTAAAAATTTAATTGACTTGGTTAGATGCAGTTAAAATGCATTATAAGTATCACTATCTTCATATGATAAGGGTATTAAAAATAATAATTGACCAATTGTGTAGCATTTTCCGTATTACAAAGTGTTTTTACTTACGTTTTTTCATTGATTTTGACATTTTTTTAAAGGAAGATATTGGGTTCCTGTTTGTAGTATAGAAATCATTGTTTCAAGTACAAGTTGCTATACTATAATTTGTACCACATTATAATGTGATGATAACTTTGATGCCCATTCATGATGGTATAGTCCCTTCCAGGGTCCCTTGGGTTTGCAGTTCTTTTTGAGTCTTTGGGCCTGCCACTTCTGTAGAGTCAACTCTTATTTTTCATTGCTGGAGGATCTGTATCCAGCAGTTTGGATCATCCATCCTGGTTTACTTTTCTCCTTCAACTAACTGCTTCTAACCTCCTGTGGGCTGGGAAACCAGATGAATTAGCTTATTAAAATAGTCTTAAAATAATACCAAACAAGCTATCCATTTATTTCAGCTTGGCTTTCAGAATGGCTTTATTTCTAAGATATAAAGCTTCAAAATTGTCCTCTCTGACTGCATTTTCTCAGACCATGACCCTTTCCTGGTTTTTATATGCATCCTTAACCAGGTTGGACATTGTTGTGAGCCAAGTCCACAACACTTTAATTAGGATCCCCAACTGCTTCACTTCTGAGCAAGCCCAACCATCAGGTTCCCCTGAGCTTGTCTCCGGGCTGCTGAACATTACTAGTGAAATGCAGGGGTCTGTGCTGAAAGGTACATTATGATTTTAAAATTTCATGAAAGTAGCATATTATTTATAGAAATGTAGAAGGTAAATTTTGATATGGTCCCTTCCCCAATAAAGGAAATAAACCACTGAATAGCTCTCCCTAACATAGGCATCTTTTGGGCAGTTTGGTGTATTTCTCTTCAGTCATTTTTCTATGTGTGTATGTTTATATACTTCTGTGTTTGTGTGCATTTAGATAATAATTTTAATTTTGCATTCTTTTTTATCACATATATTTATATCATTGCCATGTTCCCTTGTCAATGTATAGTTTTCTACCCATCATATTTAATAATTGCATGATATTTGTCATGTCTATTTTCAGTGTAAATTGTGTATCTATTATTAGATGTTTAACATCTTTATTATAGTTTGTGACACTGTAAATAACATTGCAGAAAATCTTTTTGTGTTTATACATTTTCTCTAATTAGGATTATTTCCAAATTAACTCCTAATTACTGACCAAATGACCATAGCATTGAAAAAACTTGAAGTCTCTAGAATCTTACATCTTTCACTTAAATTTTTGTCTTTTCTTATTTAATACGCTCGGTAATTGAACACTTATCTTGTGTCTACTTTGTGTCAGGGACCAGGGAGACCAAAAGGAACAAAACACGGTCCCCACCCTCAAGGGATCCTCAATTCAAAGTTATTCTGTGACTGGTGCCACAATGAAATATTTACTTGGTGATGACACGAGAGAATGACTAACTTAACAGAGGAGACCAGATGTTTGCATTAAACTTTAAAGAACGAGGAGAAATTCACCTGGCAGAGGCCCAGACCCTAGAAAAGCATTTTGTGCTAGGAGAACTATAAGCACTTCATTTTCGTTTGAACACAGTGGGGGACCAATAAAATAATAACATGATACAATGCATTGCATGGTAGATACTGAGTATTTGCTAAATGTTTTGTAGACATTATCTCCATTAATCTTCACAACAACCTCTGAGATAGGTATTATTAGTCCCATTTTACAGATGAAGATTACTTAGTTACTGAATACTGATAAACAGCAGGAGTGTATTTGAACCTAGGTCTATTGACTACATAGCCAGAGCCCTAATCTTCATATTTTACTAGCAGATGATACAAAGGAGAGCATTACAGGAGCTGAGATACGGAGGGACCAGCTCACACAGGTCTTTATAATTCATAATAAAGAGTGTGTGGCTTTTTTTTTCAGTACAGCAGGATTTAATATTCTCTCTTCTATACTTTTGTCAGATCTGTGCATGTTTCCATCATAGCATAGATACTTATTTCTAGGGTCTGCTTGCAAGTATGTCTTCCATTAATCTGAGATTGTCAGGAGTAAAGACTGTCTCCTATTTATATTTATCTTCTCAATGACTAATGTAGATCCTAACAAAGTGCAGAGATGAGATCAGTGTGAATGAGTGAATTATTGAGTGAATTTGTGAATTTTTAAGCCAGCCTGCAGCAGGATCCTCTGATATGCAATTGTCAGTCATTTACACTTTTAGAAATTATCTGAGCTTGTTAAACACAACCATTATCAAAAATTAAATTATATAAACTTACTAAATGCATTGGATTCAAAGCAAAGACCATACAATGTCAAATTCATAATTCAATTATTTCACTACTACCTATGCTCCCTTGTTTATTTCATCTATTGCCCCTGAATGGTGAGAATATTCTCTAGCAGTGAGCTTCTCTTCCAGCTCTGCTTTCACATTAGTAACTGCTGGCCCTCTCTTCTCTTTTGAAACAGGGAATTCATTGTCTAATTTCCCTGTTTTTCTGACTATTCCCCTTTCCTTTGCTTGTTCTTGTCTTTTAGAAGGTCTTCTTTTGGTCCTCTTATTTTTTATTTCACCTACTTCCCAAGTGTCAGTTTCTATTTCTGTAGAAACAATTTTCCCATCTACATCTCCAATACTAGCTTCTCTTTTTGGCTACAAACGCATATCATATTTCCAAACACCTTCTGGGTGTTCTGATATATTCTAGAATAATTCTTGAGCTGTACCACCACATGCTGAGACCAGCCCTCCACCTTCCTCCCAGGACTGTTGTGGCCATTCTGACTTCCATGATCATGTTGATAGCAGCACTTCATTTTATTTAGTTACTTTGGCATGGATACTTAGTATCATCTTGTCTCCTTCCCCTTATTTCCTTTGACATTTCCCCTAAAATCTTCAGCTCACAGTACTCTCTTATGTTATCTTTCCCACTGAATATTATACAGATGAGCTTGTGTGACCACATTTTGCTTTGTATTGCAGTTATTTATGCACTTGTGTTATGCTTCCTAGATAGCAAGTCTTTTAAAAGGCAGGAACTTTTAATTTTAATTAGGTCCCATTTGTTTATTCGTGCTTTTATTTCCAATATTCTGGGAGGTGGGTCATAGAGGATCCCGCTTTGGTTTATGTCAGAGAGTGTTTTCCCAATGTTTTCCTCTAGAAGTTTTATAGTTTCTGGTCTTATGCTTAGATCTTTGATCCATTTTGAGTTTATCTTTGTGTATGGTGTTAGAAAGTGTTCTAGTTTCATTCTTTTACAAGTGGCTGTCCAGTTTTCCCAGCACCACTTGTTAAAGAGGTTGTCTTTTCTCCATTGTATATTCTTGCCTCCTTTGTCAAAGATAAGGTGTCCATAGATGTGTGGATTTATCTCTGGGCTTTCTATTTTGTTCCATTGATCTATATTTCTGTCTTTGTGCCAGTACCATACTGTCTTAATGATTGTGGATTTGTAGTATAACCTAAAGTCAGGTAGGTTGATTCCTCCAGTTCCAATCTTCTTTCTCAAGGTTGCTTTGGCTATACGAGGTTTTTTGTATTTCCATACAAATTGTGAAATTATTTGTTCTAATTCTCTGAAAAGGACCTCTGGTAACTTGATAGGAATTGCATTGAATCTATAGATTGCTTTGGGTAGTATACTCATTTTCACTAATTAAAATTAAAAGCTTCTGCACAGCAAAGGAAACTATAAGCAAGGTGAAAAGACAGCCTTCAGAATGGGAGAAAATAATAGCCAATGAAGCAACGGACAAACAATTAATCTCAAAAATATACAAGCAACTCCTGCAGCTCCATTCTAGAAAAATAAACGACCCAATCAAAAAGTGGGCCAAAGAACTAAACAGACATTTCTCCAAAGAAGACATAAAAATGGCTAACAAACACATGAAATGATGCTCAACATCACTCATTATCAGAGAAATGCAAATCAAAACCACAATGAGATATCACTTTACACCACTCAGAATGGCTGCAATCCAAAAATCTACAAGCAATAAATGCTGGAGAGGATGTGGAGAAAAGGGAACTCTCTTACACTGTTGGTGGGATTGCAAACTAGTCCAGCCACTATGGAAAACAGTGTGGAGATTCCTTAAAAAACTGCAAATAGACCTGCCATATGACCCAGCAACCCCACTGCTGGGCATATACACCAAGGAAACCAGAATTGAAAGAGCCACGTGTACCCCAATGTTCATCGCTGCATTGTTTACAATAGCCAGGACATGGAAGCAACCTAGATGCCCATCAACTGACGAATGGATAAGAAAGCTGTGGTACATATACACAATGGAATATTACTCAACATTAAAAAAAAATTCATTTGAATCAGTTCTACTCAGATGGAAGAAACTGGAGCCCATTATCCAGAGTGAAGTAAGCCAGAAGCAAAAACAACAATACAGTATATTAACGCATATATATGGAATTTAGAAAGACGGTAACAAGAACTCAGCATGCGAGACAGCAAAAGGAACGCAGATGTATAGAATAGACTTGTGGACTCTGTTGATGAGGGAAAGGGTGGGATGATATGGGAGAATGGCATTGAAACATGTTAATTAACATATGTCTAATCAATCGCCATCCCAGGATTGATGCTCGGGGCTGGTGCAATGAGATTTCCTGGGGAGAGGGAGGAGGGAGGGGGGTTCTGGAGGGGGAGCATATGTAAACCCATGGTGATATCATGTCATTGTTTGGCAAAACTAATAAAAAAAAAAAGAAATATATAAAAACTTCAACTTAAAGGCCAAGGGAATTGCTAAGTCCTTTGCAATAGAATAAAACTTCACATCTGTAAAAAAAAAAATAAAAAAAATAAAAATAAAAATAAAAAATTCATTCACAAAAAAGAAAAAAGGCAGGAACTAATTTTTAGAGTTCTTGGTATTCCTTAGAGCATCTAGTACTCTCCTAATATGCACTAAATGCTTTATCTTTATTCATTGAACTTAATTGAATGAAAGCCCAAGGGAGCCCTCTTATGATTAAATTGTATGGACTCTAGGAATATATTTTGGTGTCTTAAAGCTTCCTTAGACTAATTTTAAGATCTGGGCTAGGGCTTGCCAATTGAGATTGACAGATAAATAGCTTCAAAGTAAGAGTCTGGAAGCAGTATGATGGATAGTGTCCCCCAAAGATGTTCATGCCCTAATCCCCAGAACCTATGAATATGTTATCTTCCATGACAAAAGGGACTTTATAGCTGTGATGCTAATGATCTTGAGATGGGGAGATTATTCTGGATTTTCCAATTGGAGTATATCCAGTGTAATCACTAGGGTCCTTAGAAGAGGGAAACAGATGGGTCAGAGTCAGAGAAAGAGATATGATGACAGAACTAAAGGTTGGAGTAATGCGGAGCCAGGAGCTAAGGAATGTAGGGATCTTCTAGAATCTGAAAAACACAATGAAATGGATTCTCCCCTGAAGTCTCCAGAAGAATCGTAGCTTGACTGCTACTTGGCTCTTGAAATTTTTGCCTCTAGACTAATTTTTGACTTTTTATCTAGAAGTGTAAGATAATAAAGTTGTGTAGTTTTTAAGTCTCTAAGCTTGTGATAACTTGTTATAGCAGCAATAGGAAATTAAAACAAGGGATCTTACACTTTAATCTTACATGTACATTTTAATCTTAGACAAAGCCAAGGAATCAATTCTTAATTATGGAATCTCAAGTACATCTATAAGCTGGTTGAAGGGAGTAGGTTTTGGCCAATACATCTATAGATTATAAGACTGGTTGACCCCATGACAAAGAAGTATAACACTAGAAAGTCTCCAGGGACAGAAAGTGTTCATGTGTGCACAGTATGTTCTGATCAGAAAACAACTCACCTTAACCTCATCTCCAGAGAATGAGAAACCAAAGAGCTAAAGGTTTTTTATTAGAGACAGAGACAGTAGAGACTAAAATGTGAAGTTAGGCCTTTCATACAATTACCTCATGACTGCACTGGGACCAGAATCCAAGATGCGTTAGTCCTAGTTCAGCATTTTTTTTCCTCCACTTCACTTAACCACCCATATATTCAAACCACTGTTGAAAATTGTCAACTTCCATTCTTTAAAAAGGCTCTTTCTCCCACCTCAGGGCTTTACATTTGCTCACCCCTCTGTTGGAATGCTTTCCACCAGATAGCTTCTTGGCTTGCTCTTTACTTCATCCCAGCTTCTGCTAAATGTCTCCTCCTCAGAGAGCTCTTCCCTGGTCTATCTTTGTAGAACTTACTTTCATCCTACCTTCCGTCACCCTCTGTCCCTTTATTCTGCTCTGTTTTTGTTTTTGTTTTTTCAAATAGCACTGATTAATGTACTGTAAACAACACACTCTAGTATTCTTGCTTGGGAAATCCCATGTAGAGAGAAGCCTGGGGAGCTACAGTCCATGGGACTGCAAAGAGTTTGACACAACTTAGTGACTAAAAAGCAACAAACATATACATATAGATTGGGTTAAGTGTGTTTATTTCTTATGTCCTTCAGTAGAACATAAGCTGGAGCTTTGTTTTATTCATTAGGCTAATAGTAGGTGCTCAGTCAACAGTCTCTGAAAGAACAAACAAGTGAATGAATAAATGATTTAATCTTTGTATCTTGTGTCTAATTTCAAATCTGTAATGTGAAAGCTGCTCAATAATGTTTACTTGAGTTATTTCACTTAATTCTCCTAACGTCAGATGTAAATAACTCACTAACTTTGTAGAAATATTACGTAATTTGCCTCGAGGCACTCAGCTGAGCAGAAATTTGCCTCTTGATCTCTGTACTTTAGCGCTTCTGCGTTTCCACTTCCTCTTGGGGCTCCTCCCAGGCCTGGGGATGGCTCAGATGACAAAGAAAAGGCTCCTCTATATTGTGTTCATATGAGAAAGCGAAGGAGAACTCAGATGGATGGGATCTAGGTCTCCATAGCAACCGAAAGAAACACTTGGCAAATTCCGAGTACCAAGTCTTTCCATGGGTGAGGGCAATAGTATTCTTGTCACTTCCTCCTCAAAGAGCTGTTCCAAAGTACATCCTCAGAGTTTTTCCTGGGCAATCAACAACACCCCTAAAGAGTGATCTGAGGCCAAGTCTAGAAGGCCTCTGAGCCCACATCCCATTGTGATTCTCCTCCGTTCTCAGGAAAGGAGATGGTGGAGGGACTAGGTACATATTAAATGACACTCTGCCTACCTTAGGAAGCTGTGGGTGGGAGCAACAGGGGTTCTTTATATTTGTAGAAAACATTAGTGAGGAATGTCAGTTACTTTTCCAAAGGTCTTCACATCAATAAACCTTGTAAACAACACTATTCAGTCTTGCAGCTATTGCTTCCAAGACTGCCCAATCTAAAGGGCTGTCTTCTCCATGAAGCGACCTTCAGTTCCTCCAGTTCAGACTAACCATTTCATCACTTGGTGTTGGGTTATATTTTTGTCCTTCAATTATACAGTTCTTTGATACTGTTCTTGAATTTAAAGGGTACATAGCTTGGCTCTCTAACAGGATTGCCCGCTCCTTGAGGGCAGGGACCACAGTATACTCCTCATTGTTCTCACAAGGGCAACTGCCTTCCCTCCTCCTTCCCCTCTCTTGTTTTACTATAATGAACACATCAGCTCATCTCCACAGAGATGCCTGAAATATTCCAGGCTACGGCGGAGTATTTTAGGAGGCTTCCTACCCCGCTCTCATACATCCCGACTCAACCACGCTTCATAGTCTAGGATTTCTTGTGCTACATTGACCCATTGACTGATATGCCTGGAGGGAACTCCTGTCACCGGCCCACCAAGCCTCAGTCTTCCCTGGAGGCCTCCAACAGTCCACCGTTTTCCTCCAGGACTGAACACTCTTGCTGAAATCTAGTTTTGACAGTCTGTGAAATCCATGGTTAGGCAAGACTCTGATCTACACCTCACCTACTTCTGAAAGGAATTCTGTATTGACTTGAGCTATTTTGCTTCTATCCTGGTAAGTATAGTATTACCTCTAACTGGACTCCCTTGAAACTGGGTCCATCCCTTGGTTTGGTTCTGGAATATCCTGTAGCTTTGGACATTGGCATTTAGAGAGGAAATGCAGAGTCTCAGAGGCCTGTAGACTCAGTCTTGATTTCAATGCCTAAGCTTTCTCACTGACCTGTGTGACCAAGCTTCTTGCTTGCCTTGAAGTTGAGCTCATCAGATTGATAACAGGAATAGAGTAGGTATGTAATAGTACTGACTAAGAATCAAGAACGGAAAGTTTTTCTATATTCAATATCCTGTGATAACTCAGATTGGAAAAGAAAAAAAATATATATGTATAACTGAATCACTGCTGTAGAGTAGAAATTATCATATTGTAAATCAACTATAAGATTTAAGAAAAACAAGAATTTTCCTCTTTAATCTTTACACATAACAAGACATATTGATAATAGAGGCTGATTACACTAGCTCTACTTCACAGAAGAGAGGCTCATGCTTTCCTGAGAAGAAAATGGAAAATGCTGGCGCAATCAGTAGCTGCCCTGTGCTTCCTGATGTCTTATTTCTGCCAAGTTCTTCCACATTTCCAAACCCTTCAGTGCCTGACTTAAGGTCCTTAGAGTTGACCTACCAGGATACTTTACCTCTCCATAGTCTCCCTAAGTTCTAAGGAACAATAAAAATCAGACCATTGTACTCCGTGTTTACCCAGGGTCTTTCCTCAGAACTCTCTGTCATTCAAGCCCTTTCCAGAGGTGTTAACTGAGGACCGTTCTCTCGTATAAAAAGAACAGGTTGAAAAGTTCGCATCTGTGTACAGAGCTGGTACTCCAAAAAGGAGGCCATACAAATGGAGTCACTTTTCCAGGAATGGAGAGATGTCAGCTCTCAACTACACACATTGTCTCACTCATTGATCTGGGATATGGGAAAAGCTGGAGATTTGCTATTAAAAGACTTTGGTTTGAGGTCTAGTTCTCTTACTTTCTTTTCCTGTAACTCCTGGCAAGTCATTTAACTTCTTCCAGTCTTTATTTTCTCTATGTCTTAGGGCTGTTTGTGAAGATTAAATAAGGTAGCATATATTAGAAACTTAAAATATAAATTTTTGCTGTGTTTTTGGATATTTATAAGGTAGTAACAATAACCAAAATCAACAAGGTAGTTAGATATGGTAATAGAATGGAGATTTTAATTTGTACAAAGCTAGCTGACTCATCAGGGTATTATAACTACAACATTGTAAGGAAGAAAATTATCTCAGTGTGGCTTTTTTCTCTGGAAATAATTCCTAAGGACAGAATTCAGGTGCAAATACTATATCCCATGAAACTCCAGCAGGGGAAAAAGGAATTGATAGAGGAAAGAGAAGATAGGGAAGTAGAGGTGTGTTATTATACCAATTACCAAAGGAGACAACTGAAGCTTATTCCAATGAGAAAACTCCAGAAAAAGGAGAAAGCAAGCACCTTGGAATTATCCTAATTGAGAGGTGAAGGAGCTGGCTATACTCATGCACTCATTCCTATCACTTATTGTTTGTAGACTGGTGGGGGTGAGGGTGCTGATCCTGGTACTTCCACCTACCTTGCAGAGGGGGCTGCGGGTGGTGGTGTGAGCCACAGTGCAGCCGTCCGGAACCCCCCCAGGTAGGTAACTGGCTGTAATATTGTGATTTATAGTAAGAAATATATTTATTTTGTTTTCGTCCTTGTTTTTGGTACAGAAATCCTAAAACCATTGGAATTTCCTAAGTATGAAAGTGACGACACCTTTAAGGTTTTTTGCAAAGTTAAGGAGGTGACTTTCTGAAAACACCCAGGTAACCTAGGGATGGGGGGTTGTCACCAGGGGAGTCAAACCTTTGCTTAAAGGGTGGGAACTTTTAGTCCCACCCCTCCGACCTCCAGGAACTGGAGACTGGCTGAAGGTTGAATCAATTGCCAGTGGCCAATGATTTAATCAATCGTGACTGTCTCGTGAAACCCCCATAAAAGCCTGAAAAGGATGGGTTTTGGAGAGCTTCTTGTTTGGTGAATTCTGGAGATTCAGGGAGTGTGTGTCCCTTCCCACATTTCTTGTCCCGTGGATTTCTTTTATCTGACTATTCCTGAGTTATACACACACTTATCATAAACTGGTGATCTATTAAGTAAAATGCTTTCCTGAGTTTTAGGAACAGTTCTATCAAATAAGTTGAACTCAAGGAGGGAGTCATTGGAACCTTCAATCTCTAGTCAGTCAGAAGCACAGGTGACCACCTGGACTTGTGATTGGCTTCTGAAGTGGGAGGCAAGGAACAGTCTTGTAGAACTGAAGCCCTTAACCTGTGGGATCCCATGCTGTCTCTAGGTAGAGAGTATCAGAATCGAGTTGAATTGTAGGCCACCTAGCTGAAACCTGAGAATTGCTTAATAATGTGGGAAACATTTCCCTCTAATGAATAGATTAGAAATCATAGTTTTCTATTCATTATTGAGTAATATATTTCTTAATAATTTTATGAGTTATTTATGAGTGAGCCAAAATCTACAGATTAGAAACCTGGCAGTAAGTTATGAGGTAGAATGATTTGTTGAAAAGACAGAAAATAAAGAATTAATTCTTTCCATCTGAAATGCATTAGTTACAGAAAATCTGTAAGGATAAAGCTAATAGGAGGTTATTTAAAAGATAATACAGTCAACAATGCCTGGAAATTAAAAGAAAAAATCCTTTTTCTTTAGTAGAGAGCATTTAATATAAGCTTAAAAAATGGTTATATACATGCCAATTGTTCTTAAATTGTTTTTGCAAAAATTTGCCACGTTTCCAGCATTTTAATGGAAGCTTAAAAGGAAAAAATTACTCTGTGAACTTTTTTCTTAATAAGGCAAGTAAATAAATAAAGATGAAACTCTGTGCATGCCTCTGAAAACCAGATAAGGATTCCTTTGTGAATCTCACCAATATAGAAAAGTCTATTTAAATTTTCTCACTTCCCCTTTCCTTTCAAACATGATCTAGTTAGCCTTGGCTCCCACCTCCTCCTTCCCCAGTTATAAAACCAAAAGGAATGTTTGTACTGAAGGGACAAGTCTGTGCAGTGACTCAGAGGAAACAAGCGTTTATAAACCATGTTTCCCTAAAGCCTCAGCAAAACATGGCTGTGGCCCAATTCCAGACTGGACAGGGCAAAACTCAGTAGTATGGCCCTGGCAAAGCAGAATGTTGAAGGGGCTTAGCCAGAAACAAGACCTAGGCTCCAGGAGGCCTTGAGGCAACACCATATCTTGGAGATCTTTCATCTTCAAGGGTCAAAACAAAAATGGCTGAAATAAAGTCAGACAAATAAATGTTTGGGCTTTGCTGGAATGCAGAATTCTCTTTGAATTTTCAGGACACGTGGGCCTGGCTGCAGTTTCCTTGCTGGTGAATCTTGTTTACACTGTGTCCCTGAGCTATCTTCTTTATGTAGTATTATGCCCTAAGGTTTATACTGACCATATCCACCTGAAATTCAAAGTGTTATAAGTACAGTTTGGTTTTAGCTCTGAAGTCAGTCAGATCTAATTTTGACCCTCAATTCTCTGCTTTACACTTTTACTTGACAAATATTTATCAGAGACTTATTTTGTGCCAACCTTTGTTCTAAGTGTCAAGAATGAATGAGCCAGCAGAATAGATAAAGCCCCTACTCCTCTAATCTTCCATTCTAATTGTAAGGGGAAAAACCCCAAAACATAGAGATTATTTCACAGTGATGGCAATAATGTCATGAAAATAGATTAAGAAGCTCAACTGAATGGCTAAGGAGGACCTACGCAAGATGGTGAGGAGGTGGCTCCCATGAAGAAGTGGCATTTAAGCTGAGACTTGAATGACATGAAAGAGCCAGGAGGGTAAGAGCATTCCTGGCACAGGCACAGGCAAGGTCCTGATAGAGGAATGACCTTGGCCTGTTTGAGGAACAGGAAAACCTGTATGACTGAAGCACGAGTGAGGGAGAGGAAGACAAGGTAGGGCTGGAGAATGTGGCAGATGAAAGATGGCCACCCAGTCTTTGAGATGCCTCCTCCAGAGAGATGGGTCTGTTTCCCCTTCCCATAAATAAATCTAGACTGGATTCCAATTGTGTTGAACCCAGAGTGTGGCAGAGTGATGCTGGGCAAGCTCGGAGCCTAGACTTTAGATGTCTTACCTCCGTCTTAGTCCTCCTGTGGCCCCCCTGTGATGTGAGAAGGCTGGCCACCTGCTGGAGAGACCACCTGGATTATATGCATGAAGAGGATGGGGCCCAACCTTCCAGCTGTTGTCTCTGACAAGGTACCGGACAAGTGAGAGGAACCATCTCAGACCAGCTTAGCTTCCTGCTGAACACCACTGAGTAACTCCAGGAAAGGCCTCATGAGACAGAAGAGCTATCTGGGTGAGACTTGCCCAAAGTCTTGACACTAAATCAAGAGATAGAATTCAATGATGGTTGTTTTAAACCACTTAATTTTGGGGTATTTTTTGTCTCAGCAAATGATAAGGAGAACACAGAGGCTGGAGCCAGGTTACTTTGATCCTGAGTCAGGATGAAGAGTTGGGCTTGGGATGGATGAGGTACTGCAAGAGGGGTTAAGCAAGAGGTACGGGAGCTACGTTCATAACTTACTGTAACTGCTATTTAGTTCTGGTTTCCTAATTCTTTGCCTTGTGCAAGTAAACTGAACTCTGTCTTGGTCTCTTTAACTGTGTTCATAAAATGAGCATAGTAATAGTACCTACATCGTAGGGTTGTTTGTGGATTAAATAATATAAAATAACTAGCAAAAGTCCCTAGCACTTGGCTAAAGATTCTAAGAATGGTATCTATAATTGTTATTATTTTTTTGGCTCAGCTTCAGAACTGAGGAGACTCCAGCCACACTCAATTTTTATCAACAAGTTCAGGAAGCCCTTAAGAGAACTGTGTGTTATTCACCTTCCAGATGGTGCCTCTCTGGCCAGCTAACCTGCCATTTTGTATCCTCCATGGCCTCCTCTGACATTGGACCCAAGGATCCTTAAAAATAGCAAACGGCGCTATCCTGACTGGATGGTGGCCCAGGTGGCTGCATTGTCCCCCCCAGCATAGGATGTACAAGGCTGCTGCCTCTCAGGATGGCGGTTGGTGGACTCGGACCATCGTTTTGTTCAAGTGAGGCAAACAGCCTCGCTCTTCCCCCTTGAAGAAGCAACAGCCACAAGAGTGATTCTTTGACCTCCTGAATTCCTAGCGAACTTTCAGTAGTGAAGTACATTGTACTATGCTGTGTTCTTTTAAATTATCTTATCTATTTCAGCAGTGCCTCTTATAAGGTGACTTAGTCCACCCACACGTTGACTGTGAATGAGCTTACTCGCCGATAAGCTCCCCTCTTGGCTTCTGCTGCCCTTCTCCTTGCCCAGCCTCTGCCTCCCTAGTTTGTCCATTAGGTCTGTTTTTCTGAAGCCTGATTGGAAAACATCAATTCAATTCTTCAGGCATGCCCCACAAAAAGAAAAGTGTTCTTGGTTAAATGACTGCTTCCTTCTGTCTTTCCATTTCACAGACTCATAGTGCATATCTGCATATTAAGACCACGAGGTACATACTAGCGAGAAACACTGCATCACTCGGCTTACTTAATCCAGTATTTCCAAAACCTATTTAATCATGGGACAATTTTGGCTTCTCCTTTGAAGAAACGTTTAAGAGATACTACATTTAGTTCTTCCCCTGTTTTGGCAGACTGTAAGCTTTCTTTCATTTAGTTTTTACCCAGCCTCTTTCAATTATACTAAATAATACCAGAATTTGTTATTCTTCTGGGTGTTAGTTTTGTTGCATGGTGAAAATAGACTGCTTGGGTTTGAGTCCTAAATCCATTACATACAGCTATGTAACTTCAGACAAATTACCTATATGTAAAGTGAAAATAATAGCATTTTCGTCAGCAGGGCTGCTGTGATGATTAAATGATCTCATGCAGAGAAAGTGAATTCCACATTTTCTGCTCACAAATGCTAGCTGCTATTGCTATAATTAAATTACATTACTTACATTATTAATACTACTATTTTTATTGTTTTAGGAAAGGAGTCAACAGCTAGATTCTACAAATATTTCTTGTATGTAAAGCTTTGTCCAGTTTTATCTGAAATAAGTCATCCTGTTTTCTATCAGCACTGCTTACAATGCTGGACTTTAAAGTGAAAGTCGCTCAGTCGTGTCTGACTCTTTGTGACCCCATGGACTGTACAGTCCATGGAATTCTCCAGGCCAGAATACTGGAGTGGTAGCCTTTCCCTTCTCCAGGGGATCTTCCCAACCCAGGGATCGAACCCAGGTCTCCCACATTACAGGCAGATTGTTTACCAGCTGAGCCACAAGGGAAGCCCAGGAATACCAGAGTGGGTAGCCTATCCCTTCTCCAGTGGATCTTCCTGACCCAGGAATCAAACTGGGGTCTCCTGCATTGCAGGCAGATTGCTTGACTTTAGTGAAGGTGTATACAGGCAATGCAGCACTAATATCAATATGAGAAGTGTGTTAACTAAATGTTTTTTCCTCTTCAATTCCAAAATAACAATTCAGCCATTATACATCAAATATCCCCAAAAGTTACTGGAGAAAGATAAGCCTCGTGTTAACCAACCGTTTATTCTAGTCAAGAGTTCATCAGTTCTTGCTATGTTTAAGAGAGCCATGCGTGGTGCAGTAGGAATCTGTATTAATCCTATTTTCTAAAGGAAGCCTTCAAGACGTATGGAAGTTTAATTTTTACATTTCCACCATTGGAAGCAAAAAGACACAAGCTAATTATCAGTGTGGAGGAAACCATGATTAGGACCTCTCCAGGATCCGTGGTCACTGGTAAGCTGCTTTTGTGGGGGCATTTAGAGTCAACCTCCAAGAGTCAGAGCAGCATCCTTTTGATTTCAGTCTCCAGGGAGCGGATACAAACAGCATTTTTTGACTTCACAAAGGAAAGTTGAGGCCAGGGTTTTCTCTTTGAAGTAGGGAAGGTCAGGAATGAATTGAATAAACTACAATTTATCATAAATTAAGGTTTAGTGGTAAAAGAAAGACATGTTACATAGTTTCCCTTGATCTTGCTCTATATGTCAGTCTTCCTTAAATTATATACACATATTATCAAGAGGGAAAAGCAGGTTAGATGCTCTGCTCAGCTTCCTGTGTCTTGCCCAGCAGGCTGCTGCCCTAACAGGAAGGATTCTGTATATGAGTAAATATTCTATATGGCTATCCTTGAAAACTTAAACTTATACTAATGGAAAATGTACTTAATACAATCATTTAATAATCAGCTTTATTGACTTTGAAGCTTTGGGGCACATCTTTTGACCAATGTGATGATGGAAGTGATTTTATAATGTAAAGCACAGTCTTTCTTACAGAATTTTTATGTTATCATTATTTTTTGGCTGGCTTTCTTGCTCACATTCTCTCCATCCTTGAATAGAACATGATTTTCTTATGACTGGGAAGAGCAGGCATTCTCAGTGGGTCATTTAACACCCAGAGGGCAAGGCTGTGCCCATCTTTGTTCCCACTGTGTCTCTAAGGCTGATATCACATTGTGGTAGCACTGAAGGTTTGTTTTTTAAAAAGCTGAAAATAAATTTTGAGCCTTTTTGAAGAGCAACTGTTTCTAGAATCTAAAATTATGCTGCAAATATGAAAAGATGTCTTCTTTCCCATCCATCATCTTCCTCAAGATGATTTCATACACTGCCAAAAGCAAGAAGACAAGTATCTCTTAAATGCATTACAGACAAATTGCCTACTGCTATTTAATGAAAAAGAAACAAAATTGATCTTACTTTGTACTTTTATACAAATAAAAATATTTTTAAATCCCTAGGCCAGAAAAATTCCCCAGAGTAATGAAAGGATGATGGCTTGGCATTTTTTTCGTAACAAAAATATCAATACCAGCTCAGTAATATATGGGTTTTATCTTCTTTTGTGTAAAAATCAAGCCATAAAGTAATTATTAGCATCTATAATATACATAGCCCTTGTTTTGCAGGAAGCCTTCTCAAAAACTTGTACTCTAAGATATATTTCAACGTGAATAAAAATAAAGTTATAAAAATATTTCTATTGGCAATATATTTTTTCCTGCTGTTTCACTGAATCAAAAGAGTAAGTGAAAAGATTCACTGGGAATACATTTGTTCATAATTTACACATCTAGTATCTTGGAATATTTTTCCTACAAATGACTTTATATTGGGGAGGAATCTTCCTATAGTTTCTAATTCAAACCATGTGTTCTGGGTTTAATATTAGAACATTCTCAACTATCTGGTTTGAAGGACAGGGAATAGATCAAAGATCTCTTTATTAATAATAATGCAGTATGCTTATAAAAAGGAGAACCCAAACCCTAAAGAAAGATGTTGCTATAAACTTCAATATCTATGAAATCTGCATTCAGCTTATTTCTCTAAGTATCTATGAACCTAGCTTAAAAGGTTTTCTGTTTTATCATTACTGGCATCCAGAACACTAGTCACACATCAGCTTTCAAGATCAATTCTTGCTCTCTTCTTCTTAGGGGGAGTGTGTGTGTGTGTGTGTGTGTGTGTGTGTGTGTGTGTGTGTGTGTGCATGCACACTCTTTCCAAATTAAATTACTCTATTGCTTTGCAAAGGAGAAGGCACTGGCGACCCACTCCAGTACTCTTGCCTGGAAAAATCCCATGGATGGCAGAGGCTGGTAGGCTGCAGTCCACGGGGTTGCTAAGAGTCGGACACGACTGAGAGACTTCAATTTCCCGGGGGAGCCTGGTAGGCTGCCGCCTCTGGGGTTGCACAGAGTCAGACACGACTAAGCCACTGAACTGAACTGAACTGAACCAATTGCTTTGCAAAATACAAAATGTAAGATTTATGGGAAAATGGCAAAGTTTGTGGGAAACTATACCAGCTACTACATACCAATAGTCTTGTTAATTTAAAGCACTTTTCTGTGCAGATATTTTTCTATTCCCCACCTTCTCATCTAGAAAGCATACATGAGCCTTCCTTAAAAATATGTCAACAGCTCAATTACTGAATCCTCATTGTGGACCCAGCATTGTCATGGGCTCTGTGAGACATCCTGGTACTTAAAGAACTAATGATTTGTTTGGGGGCAGTGGACTTATAAGGAAGAACTGTGAATGAAGTGACTTCACGTAAAAGCAGGTGTCTAGACAGAAGGCAAATGTTAAAGACCCATATGATGTTGGCAGGTGCACTTTCTTGCTTCCATGCCCTCACTCATGTTTTTTCATTTGCCTGGAATACCATTTTCTTTTAGAGATTCTACCCATTCTTTAAAATCTGGCCCAATGGCAATCTGTAGGAAGCACTTCCTTATCATTCTAAATCAGATCTGGTCTCTCTCAGCTCTGTAGACCTACATAATTTCTCCCCCAGTACTTATCCTAAGAGAGCTATCACTTGCAGGTTCATAGTGTAGTTATTTATGTATACAAGCAAAAAAAAAAAAAAAAAATCCCCTTCAGTTCCCGAGGGCCAAAATTAGGTCTTTTGAATCTTTGGCTGTTTTACAATGTTGTCCATTCATTGAATAGATGTTCAATACATGTTTATTGAATGGATGGCAGGTCAAGTGATTGAATCACAGGATTTGGTAAAAGGATATTTGTGTTGTATGTTATGGTTTACCAAGACCTTTCCCATGCATTACATTTCTTAATTCTCTAAGGTAGTTGCTACTATCATCACCTTATAAATTAGTAAACCAAGGATCAGAGAAGGCAAGTAACTTGTTTAACCATATACAGCAAGTGAATGAAAGATGGCATTCAAACTCAAGTCTTTTGGCACCAACTACAGTTATTCTTTCCATTCCTCTATTCTATTTCCTATAGCAATTCATTTTCTATTCAATGCAGCATTTATTGAACTGCATTTAAAAACTTTAATAATTGTACTTTGTAAGAGGCTTGAAGAAATATTGCAATTCTTAATACTCTTAAAGAACTAGTGAAACACCTCATTGCTATACATTTCAACGAATCTGATGCTGGTTGAAGAAATAATGCTACTAATGTTGCATCAGATTTAAAGTTGGGGCCTTTTAAGGTGATAAAGCCCTTTTGTCTCTCCAGAAAGCAGTTGTTTGGTCCTTTTTTATTTTAATATCGTAGGTGTTTTTTTCAAGTATGAAACTGATATTCATAAGTTAAAATTTAATACAGCAGTTCATTTTGTTATAAATAAAGTTCCCTAATACAGCTTTTCTACTGTGTATCACAGTTCTCTAGCGTTCATAACAGTGAATACTTGTACATGTTTTGCACTTCAGGTTTTGAATTTTCTTATAGCCAACTGGCTGCAAAGTAATAATATCTATCTAATGAAAAAAATGGTCTTGTAGACTGAAAAATGGCTTAACTTGGAGTCAGAAGATATGAATCAACTTTCCTTTTTTCCATGAAAACTAGCTGTGTGATCATGGGAAAATTCTTAATATGTGTGGGTCTTAGTTTCTTCATCTATAAAATGAAGAGATTAAAAAGCCTGACCTCTAAGCTGCTTCCAGCTATAACATTCTGAGGCTCATTTGGTCTTTTGTTCGATAAGAAAGTCATATTTTTTGTTATAGAAAGATTAATTTTTATATAATTAGGGGGGGTCCTGGAGGGGAAGCATATGTAAACCCATGGTGATATCATGTCATTGTATGGCAAAACTAATAAAAAAAAAAGACATCTCTTCATATGTATATATACCACAATTTCCAGATGTAGAGAATGGACTTGTGGACACCGTGGGAGAAGGAGAGAGTGGGGCGAATTGAGAAAGTAGTATTGACATATACACACTACCATGTGTAAAACAGAGAGCTAGTGAGGGAATTATATAGCACAGGGAGCCAGCCTGGCTCTGTGATGACTTAGAGGGGCAGGATGGAGGTGGGTGGGAGATGAGCAATAATTACTGTCCAAGATTTTTAAACAATAAATTATGAAGAAGACTTTTTTAAATTTCAATATCCTGTAGAAATGCCCTTGGATCTCAGCTACTCAAACATAAGATATCAAGATAACACAATCCTCATTGTTCTTGTTATACTGGCTTTTCATTATTTATTATTGCATAAGTTTTGATAAATGCACAATAATATATATAACTTATATGTAAAATTTGAAGCCTAATAATAGAAATGGACATCTGTAAGTCACTATCTATCCGAAGGGCTAGAACATTCTCAACATAATTGAAACCATTCAATGTTTTATCCTGATTTAACCCTCTTCTTTCTCATTAGAGTTTGCGTTTTTAAATTTTCTTTCTTTTTTTTTAATTTTTTTTATTGTTTTTGCCATACATTGTCATGATATCACCATGGGTTTACATATGCTTCCCCTCCGGAACCCCCCTCCCTCCTCCCTCCCCCCAGGAAATCTCGCTGTACCAGCCCCGAGCATCAGTCCTGGGCTGGCGATTGATTAGACACATGACAATTAACATGCTTCAATGCCCTTCTCCCATATCATCCCACCCTTACCCTCATCCACAAAGTCCACGAGTCTATTCTATACATCTGCGTTCCTTTTGCTGTCTCGCATGTTGGGTTCTCGTTACCGTCTTTCTAAATTCCATATATATGCGTTAATATACTGTATTGTTGTTTTTGCTTCTGGCTTACTTCACTCTGGATAATGGGCTCCAGTTTCGTCCATCTGAGTAGAATTGCTTCAAATGAATTTTTTTTTAAAGCTGAGTAATATTCCATTGTGTATATGTACCACTGCTTTCTTATCCATTCGTCAGTTGATGGGCATCTAGGTTGCTTCCATGTCTTGGCTATTGTAAACAATGCAGCGATGAACATTGGGGTACACGTGGCTCTTTCAGTTCTGGTTTCCTCGGTGTATATGCCCAGCAGTGGGATTGCTGGGTCATATGGCAGGTCTATTTGCAGCTTTTTAAGGAACCTCCACACTGTTTTCCATAGTGGCTGTACTAGTTTGCTAAATTTTCAAAATAGTTCCACCACTAGTATATGGACCCCCGAACAGCATATTGTTTAAGTTTTGCTTCTTTGTTTTTGTTTTAATAAAAATTGTATTTTAGTTGAGTGATTTCAAATCCTAAAAGAAGATGCTGTGAAAGTGCTGTACTCAATATGCCAGCAGAGTTGGAAAACTCAGCAGTAGCCACATGACTGGAAAAGGTCAGTTCTCATTCCAATGCCAAAGAAAGGCAATGTGAAAAAATGCTCAAATTACCGCACAATTGTACTCATCTCACACGCTAGCAAAGTAATGCTCAAAATTCTCCAAGCCAGGCTTCAACAGTATGTGAACCATGAACTTCCAGATGTTCAAGCTGAATTTAGAAAAGGCAGAGGAATCAGAAATCAAACTGCCAACATCTGTTGGATCATAGAAAAAGCAAGAGAGTTCCAGAAAAGCATCTACTTCTGCTTCATTGACTATGCCAAAGCCTTTGACTGTGTGGATCACAAAAAACTTTGGGAAATTCTCCAAAAATGGGGATACCAGACCACTTGACATGTCTCCTGAGAAACCATGGACTGGATGAAGCACAAGCTGGAATCAAGTTTTCTGGGAGAAATGTCAATAACCTCAGATATGCAGATGATACCACCTTTATGGCAGAAAGTGAAGAAGATATAAAGAGCCTCTTGATGAAAGTGAAAGAGGAGAGTGAAAAAGTTGGCTTAAAACTCAACATTCAGAAAACTAAGATCATGGCATCTGGTCCCATCACTTCATGGGAAATAGATGGGGAAACAGTAGAAACAGTGGCTGACTTTATTTTTGGGGGCTCCAAAATCACTGCAGATGGTGATTGCAGCCATGAAATTAAAAGACTTTTGCTCTGTGGAAGAAAACTTATGACCAACCTAGACAGCATATTAAAAAGCAGAGACATTACTTTGTCACCAAAGGTCCATCTAGTCAAGGCTATAGTTTTTCCAGTAGTCCTATATGGATGTGACAGTTGGACTATAAAGAAAGCTGAACACCAAAGAAATGATGCTTTTGAATTGTGGTGTTGGAGAAGACTCTTGAGATTCCCTTGGACATCAAGGAGATCCAACCGGTCCATCCTAAATGAAATCAGTCCTGAATATCCACTGGAAGGACTGACACTGAAGCTGAAACTCCAATTCTTTGGCCACCTGATGCAAAGAACTGACTCATTTGAAAAGGCTCTGATGCTGATAAAGATTGAGGGCAGGAGGAGAAGGGGATAACAGTGGATGAGACAGGTGGATGGCCTCACTGACTCAATGGACATGAGTTTGAGTAACCTCTGGGAGTTGGTAATGAACAGGGAAGGCTGGCGTGCTGCATGCAGTCCATGGGGTCGCAAAGAGTTGGACATGACTGAGTTACTGAACTGAACTGAAGCGAAAAATGATATACAGTATGTAATCTGAGTGTCCCAGATTTTTTCACTTATTTCATTTTTGTAATATATCAATATCAATATATTAATATATCAATATTACTAGCTTACAACATTAACCACAATATTATATATTAACACATGTAATTTAAATGTTAACACATAAATCACATTACATAATTTTTGTAATAGTTACATAATTTATAGATTTATAACTTAAAAATACTGATAATTATAAACACATTATTAATATATAATAGTATATATTTATATATAAGAGGTTTCCCTGGTGGTTCAGTGGTAAAAAATCCACCTGCCAGTGCAGGAGATGTGGGTTCAATCCCTGGGAAGACTCTTGAAGAAGGAATTGGCAACACACTCCTATATCCTTGCCTGGGAAATTCCATGCATGGACAGAGGAGCCTTGCAGGCTATATAGTCCATGGGGTTGCAGAGTCAGACACAGCTTAGTGACTAAACATCAATAACAACAATTAATATATAAAACTTTATTAATTATAAGTATATAATTAATATAGATTTAATAATATATAATTTACATGTACTTTATGCTATATGTTAATTATAAAAATTTTAGCTTAGAGATGGATCACTCATTTTTGCTATTAATTCATATTGTGAATATGCCACACATTATCCATTTTCATGAAAATAAACACTTGGGTTGTTGCAGTAATTTTACTATTAATACTATAAAATCAAAGAAGTGAGAGAACCTGGTTCTGGGGCCTAATCTGATACACTTCCTATGCTGGATATGGGGCAATCAAGCTTTGCTGCAAAATCAAGCTATTTTTAACTTCAAGAAAGCATAAAAAGTTTCTTTTTAAGTAGGGCGACCAAGATAGTGTGTTACTCCTTTCAATCAGCCTGCCTAAATGAAATATTCATCTTTAGTGTCAGAATAAGGAATGATATATATAGCTGGGCACTAAGAAGGGATGAAGTCTTCTGAGAGTAAATCCTTTAAAAGTCCTGGATATAAAATTACTGTAGCAGAAACATCAATTTATATTGAATTAAGGTTCTATACTCTAGAGAAATGAGGGTTTCTTTTTTTCTTCTATCTTGGTCTCACATGGACAGGCAGAGGCAGAGGTGATGATGTCTGGGGAAGCTTTTCATCCTCCTGGGTCCAGGGCAGCAAAGTGGAAAAGATTCCTGAATTTGGGGTTGGCTTGACCTTGTGCTGCCCAAAGCTTACAGCGTCGGCTCCTGTTTCATCATATGTAAAGTGGAGTTAATAACAATATTGTCCCACTCTGGTGACTGGAAGGATTAAGTATGATGTGAGTGAAAGCCATTTGTGAACTGTGAAGCACAATGCTGATGTTATGAGATCCGAGTTCTGAGATTTAGTGTCACGAGACTGAAACCCGAGGCAAAGATGTGTGTTTGTGTTATGAGACTAGGCAGAAACTGAAGGAGCAGTTTGATTTTGCCCTCACCTTTTTCTAGACGTTCCTTCTTCCTTCCTCACCCTACCTTTCCCACGGGTGCCCAGCAATTGTGCTCAGCCACTGCCAAGTGTCTCCTGTGCTCAGCCCCTGTGCCCCGCATATACATCCTGTGCCCCCTTCCCCTTAGGTTTGGCTCTGCTCTCTCATTCCTAAAACAATACCGAGGTCGAGCAGTGTGGGAAACAAAGATTATTTGGCTTCCTGTTCATGAAGAGCCCAAGTCCTGAGTTTTGCTGTGATCTCTGGGTGAGGTTTATATAGTCACAGAGAGCCGCTGACAAGACTGGGGAAGAAAAGGTCCATTGGGAAGCTTTAACTTTTCTATAACTTGCCCAAAGGTGTTTTGACATGTTTACATATACCAGAGACCTCACAAAAAAGCACAGGCCACTCTAAACTTTTGACAAGGTCTGGGTGACACACAGTTAATATGAGATCATTGTTAATAGAGGCTCATGGAGTAGTGTTTATGGTTTTCATTCTGTGTTTCATAGCCACAGTGAGAATTTAAATGGATTGGTTAGGAAAAGAAGTTTAGTAAATTCCTAAAGGAAAAAAGTTGTTTAAATTAAAAAAACTGAATATGAATAATTATGCATGGATTTGGAGAAGGCAATGGCACCCCACTCCAGTACTCTTGCCTGGAAACTCCCATGGACGGAGGAGCCTGGTAGGCTGCAGTCCATGGGGTCACGAAGAGTCGTACACAACTGAGCAACTTCACTTTCACTTTTCACTCTTGTGCATTGGAGAAGGAAATGGCAACCCACTCCAGTGTTCTTGCCTGGAGAATCCCAGGGCCAGAGAAGCCTGGTGGGCTGCCGTCTCGTGCAGAGTTGGACACGACTGAAGCGACTTAGCAGCAGCAGCATGCATGGATTGGAGGTGGATCCAAAAATCAGCTCTTATAATTTTCTCTTCTTGTCTCAGTTTCTCTGCACGTTTTTCTCCATTCCCTTCTCCATTCTTTCTAGGTCAAATTCTGCAAGTATTTAGACTGGCTGGCATAGCTCACAATTACTACCCTGCTGGGGGCTCCTGAATTAATCCATCAAGTGACTTTCTTCTGGACCACCTCACCTACCTTGATACAACCAGTAGCCAGTATTTTGCAGAGAACAGCCTGGCTCTGAGTCCCTTGGCAGGGCTGAGGGTCTGCAGGTTTCCAATATAAGATAAACATGACTGATAGATTCAAGACACTTAAGTGTCAGGGCTGTATGAGCATGAGGGAAAGAAATTGCTTTGGACAAATCAACTTGAGAGCCAGACCCTCAAGTTTCACAGTTGTACACCCCGCCCCCGCCTCGTCCTTCCACTTTTGCTATGATCAAAATTGTTTCTGTAGATGAGACAGAAATCTCTCTCTTAAATATATAGTTCAGTTTCTCAAAGGTTCCCGAAAGGAGTAGGCAAAGAGTGGAAAGGCTGATGTGGAAAGGCTTTCTGTCAAAGCATCTCAAAGGATTTCACTTGAGATTGTTAGAATTTGAAGCCACTTTGAATTTCATTCCTCAGTTCAAATCCCAGACCCCATTCTACCACTCACCAGCTGTGAGACCTTGAGAAAGTTATTTCACCTGAGTAATAGGCATAATACTAATATCTACTTCTACACTTTTATAAGGATTAAATAAGATTACACATGCAAAGTACTTAACCTGGTTCCTGGCATATCCTCAATAAATTTTAGCAATTTTTTAAATTGCTATTGATGATTACTTTATTAACTCTCCAAACATACCATTTCATCAACATTTATTAAGAGCTTACTCTGTGTGGAATATTTCACTAAAGTAACTTGCACACAAAAATAAAGGAAAATTTTCAAAATTAAAAATGTTAATCATATAACTTACATTGCTAATTTTTTATTAGTCTTTCTTCACAAGTGCAGAATTGTATAATGTCAGTGAGTTTTGTTATTACTCTAAGCTACAGACTGAAGAGTTTTTTTAAACATTCTTGATAGTGAATCTGTGTGTTTGAGATGAAATTATTTGAAAATAAATTTCTAAATAATGGTAAAATTCATAATATTTAAATAGACTGGGAAATTATGCCAAAGAGACTATGTCAAGCTTCTGAAAGCTTGCACTCTTAGAAATTTGAATCTGTGTAATTTTTATGTGACATTTCTTCTCAAAACAAACATTTTTTTTTTCCTTGAATGAAAAGCTGTGCTAACTCATATCCTCCCCAAACACTCCTTGCGCTGCAATAACTTATCAGTGTGTGCACAGGATGGGGGAAAAAGCTAAGGAAGTAGTTTTCAGTTTCAAGTTTCCAAAGGGTGATTATAAATAACAACCAGTGTGTTTGAGCAATGGCGTTTTCTAGTTAATTTAATTTTTTGCTTACCTGGGAATTATCTCAGATGCCCTTTCTGTTTTGATCTATACTAAAAATATCTATACTAAATATTCACTAAGATGGTGAATATCAGTGAATCTTTCTTAAGATAATTTACATGCTGAGTCATGAACAAGATTGTCAGTTCTTATATAGGCATTCAAGAGACATTTGTTAACTATAAACTGTAGCCATACATGGTACAGAGGGACAGGCAGGAGACATGGTAATTCCAGGACATGTTCTATAGACTTTCAAACACTTTTACAGCAACCCACAGTAAAAAATACATTTTGTACTCCAATCCATTAGCAATAAACACACACATGTCCTATAGCTCAAAGAAAAGTTTTGCAAAACTATTTCAGCTTATAGCTGAAATACATTGTGACTATTTTCTCCTATTCTATTTCCTTTCTAAGAAAGAATGTTCTCTGTGACCTACTAAATTGATTTCATGAGTAGTCAATGGACTATAACATAGCATTTGAGAAATACTGTTTTTAAAAACAAGTATCTTTATCAACATGTTTTGTTGTAATTTGCGTAATTCTCCAAAGCATAGGACAGGGGGGAAAAAGTTGTTTTCTAGTTATTTTCTTTAACTCTAGAAAGGTGGAACCAAATTGCTTGGTAGACATTATCTTTTAATTTGGATTAAATACATTAGCTTTTGATTACTGTTACTTAAATAACACCCTATTCTTGAAGCTTTGACCTTAAAAAATTGCTAACTTTGGTTTACCAAAATATCCAAACATGAAATAATTGATTAGTGAAAACCTTTGAAAAAGAATAAATTCTCAAAGATTGTAGCAAAATCATAACTTTAAAATGCCTGACATGAGCTAAAGATCTAAAAGTAATCCAAAAAGAATACCTCATTCAAGACAATGAATAACTTTAACACATTGTTGAGTCCTTTCTTCTGTAACTTACCCACTTTCACTTTTTATTGACATCAGAGATTATTTCTATAGTGTCCTAGTATGCTTCCTTGCTGTGGGGTATGCAGTGTACATGTTGTTTAAAACAATTTCTTACCACGAAAGTTAGTATGTCAGATCCTTAAGATCTGGAGAAATTAAAACCTCATGTTAAGATAAAATGGCTTATTCCACTTATTAAGAACTCAGTTTGTCATGGGGGAGGATGAAGCTAACAGGGAGAATAGAGGTGGATTTTACAAGCAAGGATGTGACTAGCTGTCAAGTTCAGGAGTGTTCTGTCAAGCAGACAAGCTCCCAGGTGTTTATTGAGTGCCTACTAGATTTTTAGCCAGCCCTATTCTTCTCAAACCATTAAATAGTAAGCTGCCTTGGTACACATTGCAAAACCTCAGATTTCTTTCCTTGTGGCTGCCATGTCGCTTTTTATATAGCCCAAGCCAGCCGTGTTGTGCAACTAAGTCTGAACACTCCAGACACAGCGTGTTTCTCATGCCAGAGGAAGTGGTGCAGCTGATCTGAAGGCTGCTTGGAAGCAAATGTTCAGGCCACATTTATTCCCAGGCCTGACTCAAAAGGGCTGTGTGATTTAAGGAATTGCCCCAGCCGTGCTTCCCTATTTCCAGAGAGTAAAACCACAGGGCAGTGTGGGCTGACGTGTTTGCACCTGTCTGGTGTCTGCACCGTTGCTCCTGTCGCCCTGAGTCATAGGGCAGTAGTGACTGCCTTGTGGGATGCAACAGCGCAGGGGGCGAGCGAGTGGTCAGTAGCTCTGGGGCTGGAGGGGGTTGATCCCCATTCAAATTTCAGTTGTGCCGCGCTGGCTCTTGACTGTAGACAGACTGCTCGAGTCCTTCAGTCACTAGTTTCCTTATCTTTGAAGTGGGAACAATAATACCATCAAGTAAGTTTGTAATTTTTTTGGCCACACTGCAAGATTAAAGGATTTTTTTTTAACTGTACCAACTGTACCATGTGGCATGTGGGATTTCTTAGTTCCCCCGAGGAGGGATGAAACCCACGCCCCCTGCATTGGAAGTGTGGAGTCTTAACCACGGAAGCCAGGGAAGCTCCAAAAGAACATTACAAAAGGAGCTAAACATAATACATACCAGACACTTTTTGCATTACATATATGAATTCAATTATTTGCTCACCCATGTCCAGCTCTTTGTGATCTCCTATGCACTGTAGCCCACCAGGCTTCTCTACCCATGGGATTTTCTGGGCAAGTATACTGGAGTGGGTATCCCTTACTCCAGGTGATCTTGACCCAGGGATCAAACCCAGGTCTCTTGCATTGCAGGCGAATTCTTTACCATCTGAACTACCAGGGAAGCCCAAACATAATAAATGCCAGGCATTTTTTTGTATACATGTATGAATTATATTATTATTATTATTATTGTTTTATGTTAATATATTTGTTTTTTCATTAAGATGTTTTTATTTATTTTATTTTTTCATTGAACTATAGTTGATTTACTATGTTGTGTTAGTTTCAGATACACACACACACACACACACACACATGTTCTTTTCAGATTCTTTTCCCATATAGGTTATAACAAAATATTGAATATAATTCTGTATGCTGTGCAGTAGGTTCTTGTTAGTTGTTTATTTTACATATTTATATATACACATTTACAGTGTGTATGTGTTAATCTGAAACTCTTAATTGCTTTTTCTCCATCCTCCCTTTCGGTAACCATAAGTTTGTTTTCTATGTCTGCGGACCTATTTCTATTATACAAATAAGTTTATTTGTGTCTTTTTTTTAGACTCCACATATAAACAATATCATATGATATTTCGCTTTGTTTGTCTTGCTTACTTCACCCAGTATGATACTCTCTAGGTCCATCCATGTGGGGGCAAATGATATGATTTCATTTTTTTGATGGCTTAGTAGTATTCCATTGTATAACACCACATCTTTTTTTTATCCATTAATCCTTTGATAGACACTTATCAAGATGCTTCTATGTCTTGGCTATTGAAAATAGTGCTGCAGTGAACATCGGGGTGCATATATCTTTTCAAATTATAGTCTTCTCCAGATATATGCCCAAGAGTGTTATTGCAGGATCATATGGTAGCTCTATTTTTTAACTTTTTAAAAGTCCTCCATACTGTTCAATCATTATTCTTACATTAAACACATAAGCTCAGTTAATTCTCACAGCAACCCTAAGGGTAGGTGTTATCACCACTTCCATTTTCCAGAGGAGACTGAGATTGGTTTGTGCAAGATGTCACAAGTAGAAAGTGGCAGAGCAGAGACTGAATGCAGGAACATAAAACTGTTAAGAAATGATTCTGCTGCATCCAAAATTTATTCAGTGAATAGTTAACAAATTTTCCTCAAGACCAGCTAGATGTGAAGCTCCATGGTAGGTGATATGGGAAAGTAAAAATAAAACATAGTTGTCACATATAGTAGGGAAGAAAAAAATCACTATCTTCGCTATAATGGGGAGAAGTTTATGGAGATTGCTATAGGAATCTGGTAGAGGAGCAAGGACTGGACATTAATGGAGTTGGCTGTTGATTGGCTGGGGATGAGACAGAATTAAGGGCAAAGTCAAAGATGTTGCTGAGATGTCAGAAGGGTGATCCCAACAACAGCATGGGAAGATGAAGAAGAGCTAGGATGCGGTTGGAGGTAGATATTATATACCCAGTGCTGTGCTTAGTTGCTCAGTTGTGTCCCACTCTTTGCGACCCCATGGACTGCAGCCTGCCAGGCTCCTTTGTCCATGGGATTCTCCAGGCAAGAATACTGGAGTAGGTTGCCATGCCCTCCTCCAGGGGATCTTCCCAACCCAGGGATTGAACCTAGTCTCCTGCCTCTCAGGCAGATTCTTTACCAGGGGGGGGGGGGGGGGGGGTGGGGGGAGTCTCTTATCATTCAGATTTAAACTCAAATACTTCCTTCAAAGAGGAAAGAGATCGTTCCCTAACCCTATCTAAGGATGCCGTCTGCCATACCTTAGTCATCATCTCACCATCTAGTGACTAAGTTTAATTTATTCAGAGCCCTTTTAATTATTTAAAATTATCTAATTTGTTTAATAGCTGTCTGCTTCAGCAGCATCTAAGCTGGATGAGAACAGAGACTGTCTGGTTTTCTACTGTTTCTCATATAGAGATTTAGTAAATATCAGTTAGACATATAATTGAATTCAGCAAAAATAGCATTCTCATTAAGTTCTAGTCAGTGTACTAGGCACAAGCATTATGTGATCAACTTTATAATGATCTATCAAACCATAGAGTCCTGACCCATCAATATATCAACATAACAAAGTAGCAAAGAACCGTATGCTCTTCATGCCTTGTCCATGGATCACATATACACATGTAAGAAGACAATTTTATTTTCTAGTTCCTTGTAGGAAGGATACAGCATTTATTTAATGGGGAGAGAACTGAGACAGGTGGATATATATGAGACATCTCCACATTTCAAAGGGAAAAGTCTCATTATTAACTCAGTGGAAGAAGAAGGAAGAAGAAAGGAGGGAAGAGGTAATGTTGGAAGCACCAGATGAAAATTTAACTAAACCTAGTAATCCCCAGTTCACTAGTAAAGTTATTAAGCTTACAAAATGCTTGAGTGCAGCTGAATTTATGAGGAGGGCAGAGGTGGAGGTGGGATGTAGTTCAAGGGCTGGGCTTTGTGCCTGGATGGGCATGCTATGGAACTGAGGTAGTGGAGAGGCAGGGAATGTCCTGAAGTGGCAGAAAATGAGGGAGAGATTTCAGACTCTCCCCAGGCAGTGGATTTGGGTTCAGGTCATGTTGGTCCAGATCTCCTAGGAGCAAGAGGCTCAAGATGATATCTGGTATATACATATATTTCTTCTACTAAAATAAATATATTCTCAGTACACTACATTTCATTCATGTGTCAATATGAATAAATAGTTTGTATATATACATGATAGCCTTTTGGCTTTATATATACTTTTTAAACTTAAATTTTACACATAACTTTACTTCCAAAGCCTCTCAGGCTATTTTAGAAATTTCAGTGTGTTTTATACATTTTATCCTGTTTTAGAAGCTCCATCCTCATGTTCTATAATTGTCACAGGGTTGTTATGATAATACCCATTTCCAATGCTTTCACAGGAAATTGTTTTCCTTCTAAAAACATGGCCCACTGCCAGAACCTGATATAGATATATGAGTCAATGGTCAGTATCAACTCCAGAAAGAAATGTTATGAATTTCTAACATATTGTATAATCCACCCTTTCTGAAATGACTTATGCTGTCTTAAAAGAAAGATACAATCATAGTGCATGTTGTGCTCTGTGACTTGTCAGTACCGTAGATCAGAAGACAGAGACTGGCCAGATCTTGGACAAAGGACTTAGTTGCTATCCTCCGAGTGTGGAGTGGCTAATGGACCTTTGGCTGGAGGACGACAGTAGTTAGGGATGCTGGCTGTAGCCACATCACATCTTCATTATTCAGTCCTTTGGTGCTACAAAGTATGAAAAGATGGTGGAAATATGTTTTCCATAGCAGTAGTAGAAAGCAGTTAAGGCTTTGATTCAGTCCTAGCTTCCTCTACGTTCAGTTCAGTTCAGTCGCTCAGTCGTGTCCAACTCTTTGTGACCCCATGGACTGCAACATGCCAAGTCTCCCTGTCCATTGCCAGCTCCCAGAGTTTACTCAAATTCATGTCCATTGAGTTGGTGATGCCATCCAACCATCTCATTCTCTGTCACCCCCTTCTCCTCCCTCCCTCAATTTTCCCCAGCTCAGGGTCTTTTCAAATGAGTCAGCTCTTTGCATCAGGTGGCCAAAGTATTGGAGTTTCAGCTTCAACATCAGTCCTTCCAAGATGGACTGGTTGGATCTCCTTGCAGTCCAAGGGATTATCAAGAGTCTTCTCCAACACTACAGTTCAAAAGCATTAATTCTTCAGCGCTTAGCTGTCTTTAGAGTCCAACTCTCGCATCCATACATGACTACTGGAAAAACCATAGCTTTAACTAGACAGACTTTGGTTGGCAAAGTAATGTCTCTGCTTTTTAATATGCTATCTAGGTTGGTCATAACTTTTCTTCCAAGGAGCAAGCGTTTCTTTTAAGGCCTCCTTCTTTAAACCTGTTTCTTCATCTGTAAAATAGTTCTGCAGTCACCCCTTGGTATCCACAAGGGATTGGTTCCAGAAGCGTATGCAGATACCAAAATGTGTGGATGCTCTAGTCCTTTATCTAAAATGGTATAGTACTGCTTGCCCTCCCAATCCGCTGGTTCCACATCCCTGGATTCAACTACCATGGATGGAAATTTTGAAATTCCATTTGGTTGAATCCAGAGATTCAAACTACCTGTAAATAATACCTACCCTGTAGAGTTGCAAGGATTAAATACCTGTAATACATTTAGCATTTGGTGCTTAAGGGGTCTCTGAATAAGGAAAACTGTTTCACATTCTTAGTAATATGGTCAATGCTTCAATGATATTCATTCATTAGAAAAGGCAACCATATGGAAATAGAGGTATAAACAAACAAGATGTAGCAGAGTCATCTACACAAAAACTACTCACATCATATAGATAATTCTATGTGAATGCTTTAGTTTTTGTTCCATTGCTACAATTCTAAAGTCTAGTAGGTAAAATGATTCAAATTCTCAAAATTATTCAGTCAAACTCTAATAAATCATCATGATATTGATATGGTAACATCATAACTTTATTATATACCACTGCCCTCCACTTCTCACCTGCTTTGCTCCACAGCCTTCATTCTATTCTCTCTGTCTTGTGGAAGGCAGAATATGATGTTGTATTGATAGTATGGGATTTAGGGAGACCAAAGTTGAAACACAGGCAGTTACTAAACTTTCTGAATCTCTGTCCTCATTACCAATGGGATATTCCTCTTCAGCTACTCAGTGTTGTGAAGTTGACTAAGAAAATGCTTCAAGCTCTTTTTTTTTTTTTTTTTTAACAGTGTCAGACTTTATTTTTGGGGGCTCCAAAATCACTGCAGATGGTGACTGCAGCCATGAAATTAAAAGACGCTTACTCATGAAGGATCTACTATGTGAGAGTAGTTAATAAATGGTTGTTTTATTAATTATTGGAATTTTTGCTGCATGCAATATTCTATCTGAAAGGCAACATCTAGGCTTTCAGATGGATTATTGAATAATGTACTCAAATATTTTGAAAATACAGCTATTATCAAGATGTAGCTTATAAACAGTACCAATGTTCACAAATTGGGCATTGCTTAGATCAGTATTTCTCAACACATGGTCCAGAGATTGCTGAGGGTCTTAGAGACTCTTTTATGAGGGTACTTATGATACATTCATGGGATGTGGAAGATTAAATTCTCTCTTTAATAATGCTTGCATCGTTTGTCCTTTATCCTTTCATTTTCTTATGATTCTTCTAGAGGCTACATGACATCATAAGAGACTGAATGAAGAAGCAGATACAGGAAATTAGCTGCTTTCTTTTACTTTGTCACTCTCCCCAGTAAATTTTTGGAAATACAGTTATTTTTCATTAAATGTTATGTTAATATTTATTTATATAATTGATTTATGGAATTGGGAGGGAGGTGGGAGGGGGGTTCTGAAAGGGGAACACATGTATACCCATGGCTGATTCATGTCAATGTATGGCAAAACCAACACGATAATGTAAAAAAATAAATAAAGAAAAGAAAAGAAAAAAATTTTTTTAATTAAAATTTCTGTTAATTTCTGATATGTAAATCATAACTTGTAATAGTCTCTAATAGTATCATTTGTCTTGCGTGGTCCTTCAAAACAGAGACCAAATCTGAAGGCTCTTTTGCATCAAGTATAGTACCTGACAGGGAGTTGAATAAGTTGTAGGAGGTAAATAAACACTTGCAAAATTTAAATATTGCATCTCTCTTTCGGAGGTAGTATCTCATTAATTCATTCTCATTCCATGTCATAACCTTGAAATGTCTTCATTATCTTATCATGAGGCGAGTCTAGAAGGAGCTGGAGAATTATTAATATCAAAATATTTAGTTATTCTTTCAGTTAAAAAATAGATTCCTATAATCAAATATAGATGTTTATTACTTAAAAACAAAATAAAACTTTCTCACTGATTCATAAGCTGACAGATTTCACACTCTGTAGTGCTAATTGCCTTATTTATGTCTGTTTTTCCATTTGAAACAGATGTCCTGAAGCAAATTCAAGACAAGACTGAGGCTATCCTAAAAGACTGCTGATTTTCTATGTTAACTTCCATGCTCTGAAGACTCCTAGAAGAGAGCCGAGTGAGATGGAAACCTCCCGAGAGCTCGTTTCTGTAACTGTTAGTGGGCTGTTGGGGTATCGCTGACAGGTAGGGCTCATGCTCTGACAGGGCCAGTGACAGTAGACGTGGGGCCCATGTCCAAAGCTGGGTTTAGTTTTTCGACTGAGCAACACAATTTGATGTTGGTTGGGTATGAGTATGGAGGAGCTGTTGAGGGCTAAATACAGATTTCTAAGTTTGGGGGGACAGAAGGTTGGAAAGGCCATCACGAGTCCTTGACAGATGGACCAGGTTGAAACCTGGTGAGGAAGGGACGTAATGGACTCAGGTAAGGATGGTTCTGAGTGTTCAGTTGGGGATTTTTTGGCTACCTAACCTCTTAGAGTTTCCTCAGCATCAATGGATATTATTCTTCTGTAGACTTGCCTCCACGTTCCTCCCTCAGAGTGGAAGACCTCTCTGATCCCAGCTTCACTTGATTTTTTAATTACACGCTTATAGTGTTTACTTCCTCCATCTTTTAAGACCTGTTAGAGGATCCCAAATTATCCCCAGCTTCTTCCTGTGGACACTTGGAAAATGTATTAGAGCATCCATCTGTCCAATTTAATATATGGTGAGTGTTCTCTAGTTCCATCTATATATAAAGATTTTAGATCGTACTTAGATTATGCACTCCTTGAAGACAGGAAACAGTCTCTTATGACAATCAGTGTAAAAATCTTGAAAGCAAATGAAACCATATTTCAAATCAGGAGATTATTGCAGTGATCTTCAGAACCTGGAGCATGTGAATAAACTCTATATCGTAAGGACTAGAACCTCAGACTAAGAATCAAAATAATCTGATTTATTGTAGTAGTTCCTGTGATTAACTATACCCTCCTGATTAACTGTGCTTTAATCAGTTAACTGGGTTTTTAATCAGTTTTGACTGTGTTTTAATCAGTTAACTCCTGATTAACTCTTAATCTCTCTAATTTTCAGTTCACCCAGTTACTGAAATAAGGGTCAAGATAATCATAAAAAGTAAGGTGATGCTAATAATAATGATCATAGCTGGTACGTATTGATTATTTACTACATGACAGGCATTGTGCTCCCCATATATATTATCTTACTTTCCTAACAGTAATCCTTTGAAGTAGATACTGTTTTCACCCCCACTTTACAGATGAGAAAACAGGCTCAGTGCCCAGGTTCACAAGCTGGTATGTGTAACATCTGACTTTGAATGTGGATCTCTCAAACTTCCAAGCCTTTGCCCTCATCCACTAAGCCACTGTTTTCTTCTCTCTGCTTCTTATCTACTATCTACCATTTAGCTTCTTTCTGAAATTTTCAAATTTGTAACAACAACCAAAAATGATAATGAACAGGGTCATGGTGATTTCTTCTCCCCTGCCAAAATCAAACTACTCAAGAGCTACCCAGAAAAAAAAAAAAAAAATTGAACAGGGCCAATTCTTGATTTTAGTTAGTCTTCCAGCATGTTGAGAACCCCGCCCTATAACTGAGAAAAATGGGCATAGTAGGGGAGGTCAGGAATCACAAGGGTGTTTTACAGGCTCACTGTAGTGGCAAGCTGCCACTGTCCCTGCCTCTAGTTAGAGCTTTTGAGTCATAGAGATGAAAGTGCTGTGGACAAGATGGGCACATCACAGTGCTGGTCTGAAGTTTAGGTGGATGCTTTGGTAACTGAGGGCTGTGCACTGGGGACATTCCCTAAGAGAGTTTAAACGATTGGATGTTGGTTAATGATTACTACTGCAAAGGGGTCTGACCTCTGTGTTAAAGGAATAAGTTTAGAAAACTATACCTTTCTTCCCCAAATTAATTCAAGCTCCTGAGCATCTCCTAGGGGCCTGCTAGGGGCCAGTCAGAGTGGTGGACATTGCAGACAAAAACTCAAAGAGTTGTCCAGAGTGCCTGCAGGAGCTGGGGGGCAGGAGACAGATACATCACAGGTGCAGTATGGGGGGCACCCTGCTGAGGGAAGCACAGCATGCTGAGAACACAGAATAGGCTGAACTTCAAAATAGTTTCAGGGAGGAGTTAAACTTATGGATGAAGGCCCCTAAATAGAGCCCCTGAATTCACTTTCCAGATACTGATCATTGAAGTAGATTGTAATCCAGCACAACAATTTTTATGCTGCTCTATAAAACAGAGGTTGATGGATGGACAGAGGCAGTTGGGAACTGAAAATTAAGCCATCAAAACAAAGCAGATCCCCTAGGGTCTTACGAGTGTCTATTGAAGACTTCCTATTGAGAACAATGCATTTTCAGAAATTAGGTCTCAAAACATTTGTGACAAGACTTTTGATATAAAGATGACAAGAGTGTAGAAATGAAATACATCTTTTATTACCTTGCACCTGTTATTCTGTCTGCTATAAGATATATCAAATCAGGTCCAGGTCACCCTGATAGCTCCCCTCTGCAAATCAAATAGGGACCAAAGATAATGAGATTACATGATCTTTAATATGTGGTATCCAACATTGTCTTGGGCATGGACATCTGACCAGTGTATGGAGAAAGAACTTGGAGGACTTATATAAGAGGATTTTACAGGATAGGCTGGACAGGAAGTGGTACAGATTGCCTCTGGTCACATTTAGTCACTGGGCTCCTACTAAGTGGCCAAGAGTAGCTGGGAAAGACAATCCAGCTATGAGCCCAGGAAGAAGAAATGGTTTATACTACAACGATGAATGGGGGATTGGAGGACTAAGACCGGGAAGCATTTTGAAGATTCACCTGGAAAGAAGAAGTTAAAGAATGTAAACAAGGTAATAACTTCTATTGAAATAGTTTGAATTATCTTTCATATCTCCCAGGAAATAAGACCGAATTACAATGCAGTAAACACTTCCAGATTTTGCAAATGGATCTTGTAGACTGAACTCTCCTGGAAATCTGTGTGTCCATATGCAATTTACACCTCTATATACTTTATATATATATACTTTATATACATACAAAGTATATGAATACTTTATAGTGTATTTTGATTATTATACTTCTTATGACATCATGTTCAAATGTCACCATCTCTTAATGATGATAATAATAATAAAGAGCTAATGCATCGAGTTTAAACTAATTTTTTTTAACAAAACTATCAAGTAGGTACTATCATTAAAAGGATTTTGCAGATGAGGAAACTGAAGCTTTATTGTTCTTTAGTCATTAAGTCATATCTGACTCTTTTTTGAACCTATGGACTGTAGCCCACCAGGCTCCTCTGCCCATGGGATTTTCTAGGCAAGAATACTGGAGTGGCTTTCCATGTCCTTCTCCAGGGCATTTTCCTGACCCAGGGATCAAACTCATGTCTCTTGTATTGGCAGGCTGGTTCTTTAACACTGAGTCACCAGGGAAACCCTGAAATGAGCTATGAGCAATTAACACAAATCAGTGAATGTTACTCTCCTGCTCAAAAATTTAGTGACCTCCTATTGAGACCAGAATAATTTAACCTGCCTACTTAGACCCATATGTCTTCTATAATATTGCCCATGTTATTTCTCTTATTTCTTTCCTCCCTTCACTGTGCTTTAGTCTCAGGGGCCTTCTTTTTGTTTCAATCCCAAATTAATCTTTTCTTAGAGCCTCAGAAGTTTCTATTCCCCTGGTCCCAGATGCTCAAATGTATAGATAGTTTTTGTCAGTCAGGTTGCAGATCAAATTCCATCTCTTAAAAGAGGACTTTTCTGACCATCCTATTTAAATTAGTGTTTTTCTCCTCAGAGTCATTCACTTTCTTCTTTCCCTGCATCATTTCTTCATGGAAGTTGTCATTTTCTGGAATTATTTTAGTAATGAATTCTATTTGTAGTCTCTTCCTCTAGGTTGTAAACTCTACAATAATGACAGTTCACGTATAGCTGTGTTCCCAGAGTCTAGAGCAGTATGTAGCACAGAGGACAGAGTGAATACTGTTGAGTGAATGAATAAAAGAGTAACTGACCCAAGTTACAAGATTAGCAAGAGCTGGTATTCAAACTTAATTCTTTCTGATATCAAACCAGCTTGTAACTATCTACTATAATGTCTCATAGGCACTCAGTAAACATTTGTTGATTACCTGCAGCAGTGTTCTCAGAGACAATAGATGAGGACTTGATAGACCTCAACTCCCATTAGTGACCTCAGGGCAGATGTCCCATTGCATGCCCTGTCATTTGTGACAAGCTCCACAACCCTCCAAGTCTGAGTTTCTCTGTCTATAAAAAGTGATAAAATACCAGCTATATTTTTTCTGAAGCTTAAATGAAATAAGCATATGAAAAGTTCATCGAAGACCCTAAAACATGGTATGACATTTGTTTTTGTCAGAAAGGAAAACAAAAATACATATTTTCATCCTGAGTCTGTGCAGTGTTTTTTTTTTTTAAACTGCCCCCAATTTTATTGGGATATAATTGACATACAGCACTGTATAAGTTTAAGGTTTACAGCATAATGGTTTGATTTACACACATCATGAAATAATTACCACTGTAAGTTTAGTGAACATCTATCACCTCACATATCCACAATTAAAGAAATATAAAAAAGACTCTTTTTTTCCTTGTAATGAGAACTCCTATGATTTATCCTCATTATAACATTAATTATTTTTATCATATTGTACATTACATCTCCAGTATGTATTTCCTAACTGGAAGTTTGTACCTTTTGACCACTTTCATCCAACAATCTTCAGTTATCTCTTGCCTCTAGTAACTACAAATCTGGTCTATTTTTCAGTGAGTATGTTTGCTAGTTTATTTTTGAAGTATAAGTAACCTACAGTACTGTATTACCTACTTCTATGCAACATAGAGATTTGATATTTCTATATATTTTAAAAAGATTACAATGATAAATCTAGTTACCATCTGTCACCATACAAAGATATTATATAATTATTGACCATATTCCTTCAGTTCATTTTAGTTCAGTCACTCCGTCTTGTCCGAATCTTTGTGACCCCACGAATGGCAGCACACCAGGCCTCCCTGTTCCTCACCAACTCCTGGAGTCCACCCAAACCCATGTCCATCAAGTCGATGATGCCATCTAGCCATCTCATCCTCTGTTGTCCCCTTCTCCTCCTGCCCTCAATCCTTCACTGCATCATGGTCTTTTCAAATGAGTCAGCTCTTTGAATCAGGTGGCCAAAGTATTGGAGTTTCAGCTTCAGCGTCAGTCCTTCTAATGAACACCCAGGACTGATCTCCTTTAGGATGGACTTGTTGGATCTCCTTGCAGTCCAAGGGACTGTCAAGAGTCTTCTCCAACACCACAGTTCAAAAGCATCAATTCTTTGGTGCTCAGCGTTCTTAATAGTCCAACTCTCACATCCATACATGACTACTGGATAAACCATAGCCTTGACTAGATGGACCTTTGTTGACAAAGTAACGTCTCTGCTTTTTAATATGCTGTCTTGGTCGGTTGTAACTTTCCTTCCAAGGAGTAAGCATCTTTTAATTTCATGGCTGCAATCACCATCTGCAGTGATTTTGGAGCCCAGAAAAATAAATCAGCCACTATTTCCCCATCTATTTGTCATGAAATGATGGGACCAGATGCCATGATCGTAGTTTTCTGAATGTTGAGCTTTAAGCCAAAGTTTTCACTCTCCTCTTTCACTTTCATCAAGAGGCTCTTTAGTTCCTCTTCACTTTCTTCCATAAGGGTAGTGTCATCTGCATATCTGTGATTATTGATATTTCTCCCGGCAATGCTGATTCCAGCTTATGCTTCCTCCAGCCCAGCATTTCTCATGATGTACTCTGCATATAAGTTAAATAAGCAGGGTGGACAATATACAGCCTTGACGTATTCCTTTTCCTATTTGAAAAGGAATAGTCTGTTGTTCCATGTCCAGTTCTAACTGTTGCTTCCTGACCTGCATACAGGTTTCTCAAGAGACAGGTCAGGTGATCTGGTATTCCCATCTCTTGAAGACATTTCCATAGTTTATTGTGATCCACACAGTCAAAGGCTTTGGCATAGTCAATAAAGCAGAAAGAGATGTTTTTCTGCAACTCTCTTGCTTTATCGATGATTCAGTGAATGTTGGCAATTTGATCTCTCATGCCTCTGCCTTTTCTAAAACCAAGTTGAGCATCTGGAAGTTCACGGTTCACATATTGCTGAAGCCTGGCTTGGAGAATTTTAAGCATTACTTTACTAGTGTGTGAGATGAGTGCAATTGTGCAGTAGTTTGTGCATTCTTTGGCATTGCCTTTCTTTGGGATTGGAATGAAAACTGACCTTTTCCAGTCCTGTGGCACTGCTGAGTTTTCCATATTTGCTGACGTATTGAGTGCAGCACCTTCACAGCATCATTTTTCAGGATTTGAAATAACTCAACTGGAATTTCATCACCTCTACTAGCTTTGTTCATAGTGATGCTTCCTAAGGCCCACTTGACTTCACATTCCAGGATGTCTGGCTCTAGGTGAGTGATCACACCATCATTATTATCTGGGTCATGAAGACCCATTCCTTACATGATACATTTCATCCCTGTAAATCACTTATTTTGTAATTGAAAGTCTGTCCCTCTTAATCCTTCTCATTTATTTTTTTTCCTGCCCCCAAACTCCTTCCTTTTGGCAACCACCTGTTTTTTCCTCTCTATCTATGGCTCTTTTCCTACTTAGTTATATTTTTTCATTTGTCTTATTTTTAAGATTCCACATATAAGTGAAATGATACAGTACTTGTCTTTCTCTGTCTGACTTATTTCACTTAGTACAATACCCTCTAGGTCCATCCATGTTGTAAACAACAACTTGATTCTTTTATATGGTTGAATAGTATTCCAATATATATCACATCTTCTTTATCCATTTATCTGTTAATGGGGACTTAGATTGCTTTCGTATCTTGGTGGTTTTAAATAATGCTTTTATGAATAATGAGGTATGCATATCTTTTCAAATTAGTGTTTCTGTTTTCTTCTGAAAAAATACTCAAGAGTGAACCTGCTGAATCATGTGGTAGTTTTATTTTAATTTTTTGAGAAGTCACCATACTCCTTTCCATAATGACTGCACAAATTTACCAGTTTCCATAAACAGTAAACAAACTCCTTTTTCTTTACATCTTTGCCAATACTTAGTATCTGTTGTCTTTTGATAACTACCATTCTACATGATGTGAGGTTATATAACATTGTGGTTTTAATTTGTATTTCTGTAATGATTAGTGATGCTGAGTATCTTTTTATGTACCTGTTGGCCATCAGTATGTCTTCTTTGGAAAATGTCTGTTCAGGTTTTCTGCCATTTAATTAGGTTGCTTTTTAATTTTGAGTTGTATGAATTATTTTTATGTTTAGCATATTAACCCCTTATTTGATACATAATTTATTAATATCTTCTATGGAGTAGGAAGCTTTTCATTTTGTTGATAGTTTTCTCTGCTGTGTACAAGTTTTTACTTTGATGTAGTCCCATTTGTCTCTTTCTTTTGTTTTCTTTGCCTAAGAAACCATATACAAAAAATATTGCTAAGACCCATGTCAAAGAACTATGTTTGCTGTAAAATTTTATGATTTCAAGTGTTACATTTAAGTCTCTAATCCACTGTGAGTGTATTTTTGTATATGGTGTGAAAAAGTAGTCCAACTTGATCCTTTTGCCTGTAGCTGTCCAGTTTTCCCAACAATGTTTATCGAAGAGGCCATCTTTCCCCTGTTGTATATTCTTGCCTCCTTCTTCATTAATGAATTGATTGTGTAAATATGAGTTCACTTATGGACTATCTATTCGTTCTACCAATCTCTTTGCTTTTCTGCCAGTGCCATGCCATCTTGATTATTATAGCTTTGTACTATAGTCTGAAGTCAGGGACTGTGATACTTCCAACTCTGTTCTTTTGCAAGATTGTTTTGGCTATCTGGTCTCATTAGAGTTTCCACACAAATTTTGGACTATTTGTTCCAGTTCTGTGAAAAATGGCATTGGTATTTTGGTAAGAATTGCTTTATTGTCTGTAGTATGCCAATGTAGAATTGCCTTGGGCAGTAGGGTTATTTTAACACTATTAATTCTTCCAATTCATGAGTACAGTATATCTTTCCATCTGCTTGTGTCATTTCCAATTTCTTTGATCAATATTGTATAATTTTCCAAGTACAGGCCTTTTATATTCTTAGATTTATTCCCAAGTATTTTATTCTTTTTGATGTGATTATATCAGATTGTTTTTCTTAATTTCTGTTCTGATTGTTCATTGTTAGTGTATAGAAATGTAACATATATCTTTATGTTAATTTTGTGTCCTGAAACTTCACCAATTTCATTGATTAGTTCTAGTTGTTTTTTGGTGTCATCTTTAGGATTGTCTATGTATAGTATTGTCATCAGTAGACAGTGATAATTTTACTTCCTTCTTTTCAATTTAGATTCATTTTATTTCTTTTTCTAGTCTGATTATTGTGGCTAGGACTACCAATACTATGTTGAATAAAAGGGTACAACTGGGTGTCCTTATCTTGTTCTTGGTCTTAAAAGAAATGTTTTTAGCTTTTGACCATTGAATTTGATGTTTGCTATGAGCTTGTCATATATGTCTTTTATCGTGTTAAGGTATATTCCTTCTAGTGGAGTAGGAACTGGTAACCCATTCCAGTATTCTTGCCTAGAAAATTTCATGGACAGAGGAGAACGGTGGTCTAGAGTCCATGGGATCACAAAGAGTTGGACATGACTGAGCATGTGAGCATGCAGATGTTCCCTCTCTACCCACTTTGTTTAGAGTTTTTATCACAAATTGATGCTGAATTTTGTCAAAAGCTTTTTCTGCATCTATTGCCATGATCATATGATTTTGATCCTTCAGTTTGTTAAAGTCATGTATCACATTGATTGCTTTGTGAATATTGGAGCATTCTTGCATATTAAGGTAAATCTGATTTGATTGTGGTGTGCGTGCATGCTAAGTCACTTCACATGTGTTCAAACCTATGAAACTCTGTGGACTGTAGCCCACCAGGCTTCTCTGTCCATGGGATTCTCCAGGTAAGACTACTAGAGTGGGTTGCCATGCCCTCCTCCAGGGGGGTCTTCCTGACCCAGAGATAAAACCCCATGTCTCTTATGTCTCCTGCATTGGCAGGCAGGTTCTTTACCACTAGTGCCACCTGGAAAACCCTGATTGTGGGGTATAATCCTTTTAATGTGTTGTTGAGTTCTGCCTGTGAATAGGTTTTGAGGATTTAAAAATTCATAACATCAGTGACATTCATCACTGATGAATATCCAACATTTATCAGTGATACTGGCTTGTAAGTTTCTATTTTTGTGATACCTTTGTCTGATTTCGCTATCAGTTGATACTGGCTTTGTAGAATGAATATGAAAGCATTCTCTCCTCTTCAGCTTTTTTTGGAATGGTTTGAGAAAGATATACGTTAAATCTTTCATAAATGTTTGGTAGAATTCACCTGTGAAGCTGTCTGGTCCTAGACTTTTGTTTGTTGGGAGGTGTTTTGTTTTACTTAACTGATTCAGTTTCATTACCAGTAGTTGCTCTGCTCATATTTCTATTTCTTTCTGAATCAGACTTGGAAGATTGTACATTTCTAGGAATTTGTCTGTTTCTTTTAAGTTGTTCACTTTATTGACACATACAGTAATCTTTTATGGTCTTCAGTAGTTCTGAAGTGTTAGATGTAAATTTTCCTTTTTCATTTATGATTTTATTGATTTGGGCTCTCTCACTCTCTTTTTTTCTTGAAGTGTCTGATTTTTTTTTCCTTGATAAGTAATGGTTTATTAACTTTGCTTAACTTTTTGAAGAATAAGCCCATTGTTTTCTAATTTTTAGTCTATTTTATTTTTGCTCTGATCTTTACAATTTCTTCCCTTCTACTACTTTGGAGGTTTTTTGTTCTTCTTTGTCTTGTTCCTTTAGATGTAAGTTTAGGTTGTTTATTGGAGACTTTTCTTGTTTCCAAGATAGGCCTGTACCATTATAAACTTCCCCCTTAAAACTGCTTTTGCAGTTTCCCATAGATTTTGATTGTTGTGTTTTTATTTATATTTGGTTCCATGTACTTTTAATTTATTTTGTATTTCTTTAGTGGCCCATCAGGGTTTAGTGACCAGTGGATTTAGTGACCCATTGATTATTTGGTAGCACAGTGTTTAGCCTCCATGTGTTTGTGTTTTTACAACTTTTTCTTCGTATCATAGCTTTGTAGTCAGAAAAGATGCTTCATATGATTCAAAACTTCGTGAATTTACTGACTTGTTTTATGGTCTACCATGTGACCCATTCTTGGAAATGGTCTGTGTGCACTTGTAAGTACTGTGTATTCTGCTGCTTTTAGATGGAATATTCTATATCTATATAATAACTCCATCTAGGCTAATGCATCATATAAAACCAGTGCTTCCTTATTGAGTTTTTTTTCTTGATTACCTGTCCATTGATGTAAATGGAGTATTAATCCCCTACTATTAAGCAAAGAGGAACTAAAGAGCCTCTTGATGAAGGTGAAAAAGGAGAGTGAATAAGCTAGCTTAAAACTCAACATTCAAAAAACTAAGAAAGTGGCATCTGGTCCACTTCATGGCAAATAGATGGGTAAACAATGGAAATGGTGACAGTATTTCTTTTATTGGGCTCCAAAATCACTGCAGATGGTGACTGCAGCCATGAGATTAAGGGATGCTTGCTCCTTGGAAGAGAAGCTATAACCAACCTAGACAGCATATAAAAAGCAGAGACATTACTTTGACGACAAGGGTCTGTCTAGTCAAGCTATGGTTTTTCCAGTAGTCATATATGGATGTGAGAGTTGGACCATAAAGAAAGCTGAGTGCCAAAGAATTGATGCTTTTGAACTGTGGTGTTGGAGAAGATTCTTGAGAGTCACTTGGATTTCAAGAAGAGCAAACCAGTCAATCCTAAAGGAAATCAGTCCTGAACATTCATTGGAAGGACTGATGCTGAAGCTGAATCTCCAATATTTTGGCCACCTGATGTGAAAATACCCTGATCCTGGGAAAGATGGAAGGCAGGAAGAGAAGGGAATGACAGAGGATGAGGTGGTTGGATGGCATCACTGACTCAATGGACATGCGTTTGAGCAAGCTCCAGGAGATGGTGAAGGACAGGGAAGCCTGGAGTGCTGCAGTTCATGGGGTCACAAAGAGTCGGACACACGTGAGCAACTGAACGACGAAAGGCGATGCTCATTATTATTGTGTCCCAGTCCTGTGTTCTTACCTGGGAAAAGCCACGACAGAGGAGTCTGGTGGGCTACAATTCGTAGGGCAACAAAGAGTCAGACATGACTTAGTGACTAAACAACAAAAACAGCTAATATTGGACTACTTCCAACTTTTCTCTTTATGTCTGTTAATATATGATTTATGTATTTAGGTGCTTCTATTTTGGTGCCTATCATATTTACAATTGTTCTGCTTTCTTCTTGGATTGACCCCTTTATTATTTTGTAATATTCTGTGGAGTGTTTTTATGTGGTATGGAAGATGTGGTGGTTAGAGAAGAGAAGCAGGTAGGAAGGGAAACACAGGATTCTGTTTGACAACGCTATGCCAAACTCGTGTTCTAAGAATGAGCTTGAGTATCATCTTGTCACACAGTCACTTTAGCAGATACTGGGACAGAATAAACTACATGCATTTAAATTTATTTTTTACTTCCAGTTTCTAGGAATAAATCTGCTCAAGTGAAAATTAGTTTTCCTAGGAACATGACCCCACTAGTGATTCATTCCTTAGTTCAGAGGCCTCCAAGTTCCAGGATACAGATATAATTACTCTCAGTAAGGACACACAGTGGGAAGTGTAGATAGTGTTTTGTGACATCAGATTTGAGTTTGTAATAGCAGTAGTGTTCAGGGATGGAAGGGTTTTATTTTAAGTTTCTCTAGAGATTATTTGAAGACTTCAGAGTTTGAATTATTTTTTGCTACTCTGTTACTAGTTCAAGAATACACAAGCAAGATGAATGATACTTGCTTTAAATAGGTGCTTAACATGTTTTCCTGTATGTTGAGGAGGAGTGGGCACTGTCTTTAGTGATTTTAATTTCTCACTTATAAAGGACACGATGAACTGCTTATCTAAGCTCAGGTAGCTATTTCATGGCATAGTTGGAACTAAAAACTCAAGGCCCCTGACTCTCAGAGCAGTGCTCTGGCTGCAAAATATATTCAACTATGTATATGGTGGAAAAATGTCACATTTTTGAGCTTTGGACTTGTTCACTTCTATTTTATGTCACATGCTACTCTTCAATTTAATGCCAACTCCAGCTGAAAGCATCTAGATCTGTGTCTTGTAAGCTTATGTGCAGTTCCCTTTCCCCTATTCATTGCAGGTGCACAGTTTTGCTTGCAGAAGTGTTCAGAAGTCTTTTGGATCTACTGAAGTTCTGATAAGCTTTAGTAGATCTTACATTTGGAATGTAAGTAGAAAACATAAGTCTCTCCATAGATGTGTTTTTTATTTTAATGAGGCCTTGAAATGTTAAAGAATGCCTTCATATTTTTTTCTAACCTTCAGTTAGTAGTATGTTTAAATTATTTTCTAGGTAGACTCTTTTCTCCATCAAGAATTAAGAGGCCAATAATTTTAATTTAAAAAGTTTAATAGTAGTAAAATACACAGAATATGAAATTTACCACCTTTACCATTTTAAGTGTACAGTTTAATAGTGTTAAATTTATACTGTTGTATAATCAATCTTAGATTTTTTTCATCTTGCGAAACAAACTCTATACCCATTAAACAACACCTCCCATTTTGCCATCTCATGAGCCTCTGGCAACCACTATATTACTTTATGTATCCATGAATTTGACTACTCTAGGTACCTCACATAAGTGGAATTATACAGTATTTGACTTCTTGTGACTGGCTTATTTCACTTAGCATAATGACTTCAAGGACCATTCATGTTGTAGCATGTGTCAGAAATTCCTGCCTAAGACTGAATAATATTCTTCTGTCTGTATACACCACAGTTTGTTTATCCATTCACCCTTCAATGAACACTTGGGTTGCCTTCACCTTTTGGCTATTGTGAATGATGCTTCTATAAACATGGATGTATAAATGTCTCTTCAAGGCTCTGCTTTCAGTTCTCTTGGTTGTATATTTGGAAGTGGAATTGCTGAATCATAGGTAATTCTATTTTTATTTTTCTGAGAAACTGCTCTACTTTTTCCATAGTGGCTGTACCATTTTCCATTTCCACCAACAGCACACAAGGATTTCAATTTTTATACATCCTAAGCAGCAGTCTTTGTTTGTATGTTTTGAAAGTAGTCATTCTAATGAGTATGGGGTATCTCTTTGTGGGTTTGATTGTATTTCTCAAATGATTAGTTTGAACATCTTGTCAAATGGTTTTGGCCATTTGTATATCATATATATGGAGAAATATCTATTCATGTCCTCTGCTCATTTTAAAATCTGGTTTTTATTTTTTATGTTGACATTCTAGATATTAAGATTTCAAATATATGATTTGCAAGTCATATGTTAGACATACAATTTGAAAATGTTTTCTCCCATTCTTAGATTGCTGTTTCACTCTGTTGATTGTGTTGTTTGAGGCACAGAAGTTTTAAATTTTGGTGCAGTCCAGTTTTTGTTTTTTTTCTTTTGTGGCCTATGCTTTGGTGTAATATCCATGAAATCATTGTCAAATCCAGTTAAGCTTTCCCCTGTGTTCTTTTCCAGAGTTTATAGCTTTAGCTCTTAGTTTAAGTCTTTGTTCAATTTTGAGTTAACTTTTGTATGTGATATAAGGTAAGTGTCTAACTTCAGTCTTTTGTACATGGACATCCCATTTTCCTGGAACCATTTGTTGGAGAGAGTAGCTTTTCCCCATTGAATTGTCTTGGAACCCTTGTGGAAAATCACTTGACCACACATGTGAGGGTTTTATCTGGGCTTTCTATTCCATTGATCTATATGTCTGTCTTATGTCAGTACCACAGTTTTGACTACTGCAGCTTTGTGGTGGTGGTGGTTTAGTTGCTAAATTGTGCCTGACTCTTGCAATCCCATGGACTGTAGCCCACCAGGCTCCTCTCTCCATGGAATTCTCTAGGAAAGAATACTGGAGTAGCCTTGTAATAAACTTTGAAATTAAAGACTTCCAACTTTGCTCTTCTTCAAGATTTTTGGCTCTTCAGGGTTTGTTGAGATTCAACATAAATTTTAAGATGGATTTTTCTATTTCTACAAAAAATGATTTGGGGCTTTTGATAGAGATGGTATTAAACCTGTAAATTGTTTTGGGTAATATTAACATCTTAATAGTATTAAGCCTTCCAATCAATGAACACAGGTTGTCTTTCCACTTATTTGTGTCTTCTTTAATTTACTTCAGTAATATTTTGAGGTTTTCAGTGTACAATTCTTCTGCTCCCTTGGTTATATATATTCCTAAGTATTTCATTCTTTTTTGTGCAGTTGTAAATTGAATTGCTTTTTTTTGGGATCATTAATTGTTAGTACATAGGAATGCAACTTGTTTTTGTATGTTGATTTTGTATCTTGAAATTTGCTCAATTTGTTTCTTATTTAATTTTTGTGGAGTCTTTGGGGTTTTCTACATATAATATCATGTGGTATGCAAACAGATAATTTTATTTTTTCCTTTCCAATTTGCATGCCTTATATTTATTTTTTCCTTTTCTAGTTGCTCTGCCCAGAACTTCTAGTACTATGATGAATGAAGAGGTGAAAGTGGAGATCTTTTTTACTGAATAAAATTATCTATGTCAAAGGGAAATGAATATATAGCAAACTGATTTCAAAGGAAAATGTTGAAGCTGATAAAAGTGAGAAAAAGGATTTCTGTAGGGATATTTTTACACTCTTGGGTTGTTTTTCACTCTGTCTTGTTCATGAACAGGAACAGTACCTGGGCCTCAATCACATTAGACAAATATTCATGGATGAACAGATGCTAATCTAGGCACCAAAGATTTAGCGGGAAAATGGCAAGTTCCCTGGTTTCATGGAGCTTATAGTCTAGTTTGGGTGTATATGGCCTCCCAAGTGGCACTAGTGGTAAAGAACCTGCCTCTTAATGCAGGAGACATAAGAGACATGGGTTCAATCCCTGAATTTGGCAGATCCCCTGGAGGAGGGCATGGCAACCCATTCTAGTATTCTTGCCGGGGGAATCCCATGGACAGAGGGCCTGGCAGGCTATAGTCCATAGAGTTGCAAAGAGATGGACAGGACTGAAGTGACTTAGCACACATGCATGTGTATGAAGAATAGACTATAATCATCTAAACAAGAAGGAAAAATTTGAAAGTGGTAAGTCTTATACACAATGTACAGCAGGGTTATTAGATAGGTAGTGACTAGCAGATGGTTAAGGATATCTATCTGAAAAGCAAGATAAGCAAACTTGAGCAATCTTGATGTAAATGAGAAGTTTGCAGCCTTGTGAAGACCTGGGAACAGTGCTCTAGACAGAGGAAACATTAGTGCATGACTCTGTGGCAGGAGCAAGTTTGTTGTGCTCAAGGAAGAGAAAGAAGGCCAGGGAGGATGGGGCAGAGAGAGTGAGGACACAGTCATAGGAGATGAAGTCAGAGCGGTTACCTGGAGCCGGATCATACAGGTTCCTATGATTCAAGTTAAGAATTTATTCTTAGAGGGATGTGATTCAATCTACATTTTAAAGGCATTTCAGATTTATCTGTGTGTTGCTATACAGGGACTGAGTATGAGAATAATGGGCTGTATATGTTTTGTTTTCAAGCTGTCTTTCCCTTGCACAGTGTCTGTCACCCACTGGGCACAGTAAATCCTGCATCGGACAGAGGTTTGCCTTATTTTCTCATATCAGGTGCTAGCCAAGCTCTCTAAGGCTACTGCGATGGCCAGAGGAGAATAGAGTGAATAGAGAAGGTGAAGAGGGAAAACCAGAGCTGGATTCTTGGATGCTGGGACTTTGACTGGAGGCAAATGTACAGTCAACACCACCAGCACCTCCTCTGTATACCTTCCTTCAGTCTATACCATGAGGACCATTCCAAGTGCTTTGTAGACTTTCCTTGCCTGAAAGCAAGCCAGAACTTCTGGGAAGATATTTCCCCCTGGGAGCAGTCTTCTGCCAATGATGGCAAGGGCGGAGGGGGTCCAATATAAATATTTCAACTTCATTTCTCTTCAGGTAGAAAAACTCAGATGTGTTCTACACAGTTTTCTAGAATTCCCCAGTAGGATTAAGTCCCAGTTGCCCATAACAGAGTCTTGCTTGATAGTGCACCATTTACTGGCCTTATCCCTCTGTCTCATTTCGTGTTACCAATGCTTCCTGTTGTCACCTCCCAAACAAATTACTTACTGTCATATTCTTGTCTCAAATTCTGCTTATGGGGGTAACCTAGTTGTTGTTATTGTTGTTTTCAGTCTGACTTTGTGACCCCATGAACTTCTGCATGCCAGGCTCCTCTGACCTTCACTATTACTCAGAGTTTGCTCAAATTCATGTCCATTGAGTTGGATTAGTGATGCTGTCTATCTTATCCTCTGCCACCACTTTGCCTTCAATCTTTCCAACACTGGGGTCTTTTCCAATGAGTTGACCCGTCACATCGGTGGCCAAAGTATTGGAGCTTAGGCTTCAGCACCGGTCCCTCCAATTCAAGGTTGATTTTCTTTAGGATTGACTGGTTTGATCTCCTTCTGTCCAAGGGAGTCTCAAAAGTCTTCTATAACACCACAATTCAAAAGCATCAATTCTTCAGCCCTCAGCCTTCTTTATGGTTCAACTCTTACATCCATACATGACTATTGGAAAAATCATAGCTTGGACTATGTGGGCCTTTGTTGACAAAGTGATGTGTATGCTTTTTAACATTCTCTCTAGGTTTGTCATAACTTTTCCTCCAAGGAGTAAGCATATTTTAATTTCATAGCTGCAGTAGTACCTGTCTGCAGTGATTTTGGAGCTCAAGAAATGAAAATCTGTCATTCCTTCGACTTTTTCCCCTTCTATTTGCCATGAAATGATGAGACCAGATGCCATGACCTTAATTATTTTCAAGTTGAGTTTCAAGCTAGTTTTTTTTAACTCTCTTCTTTCACCCTCATTAAGAGGCTATTTAGTTCCTCTTCACTTTCTGCCATTAAAGTGGTATCATCTGCATATCTGAGGTTGTTGATATTTCTCCTGGCAATCTTGATTCCAGCTTGGGATTCATCCAGCCCAGCATTGTGCATGATGTACTTGGTGGAGAAGTTAAGTAAGCAGGGTGACAATATACAGCCTTGACGTACCCCTTTCCCAATTTTGAACCAGTCTGCTGTTCTACGTTTGGTTCTAACTGTTGCTTCTTGACCTGCATGCAAGTTTCTCAAGAGACAGGTAAGGGTCTGGTACTCCCATCGCCAGCCCAGGATTGATGCTCGGGACTGGTGCAGCGAGATTTCCCGGGGGGGAGGGAGGAGGGAGGGGGGACCTGGAGGGGAAGCATATGTAAACCCATGGTGATATCATAACAATGTATGGCTAAAACAATAATTAAAAAAAAAAAATAAATAAAATAAAAAAAAAAAAAAAAAAAAGAATTTCCTACAATTTGTTAGGATCCACACAGTCAAAGGCTTTAGTGTAGGCAACAAAGCAGAAATAGATATTTTTTCTGGAACTCCCTTGCTTTCTCTGTGATCCAATGAATGTTGGCAATTTGATATCTGGTTCCTCTGCTGTTTGAAACCCAACTTGTACATCTGGAAGTTCTCAGTTCATATACTGTTTAAGAGTAGCCTGAAGGATTTTGAGCATAACCTTAATAGCATGTGAAATAAGTGCAACTGTGTGGTAGTTTGAACATTCTTTGGCATTCCCCTTCTTTGGGATTGGAATGAAAACTGACTTTTTCCAGTCCTGTGGCCACTGCTGAGTGTTCCAAATTTGCTGACACATCCAGTGTAGCACTTTAACAACATCATCTTTTAGGCCTCCATTAGACTTGTTTGTAATGATGTTTCCTAAGGCCCACTTGGCCTCACACTCCAGGATGTCTGGCTCTAGGTGAGTTACCACACCATCATGGCCATCCCGGTCTTTAAGACCTTTTGTATAGTTCTTCAGTGTTTTCTGGCCACCTCTTCTTAATCTTTTCTGCTTCTGTTATGTCCTTACTATTTCTGTCCTTTATTATGCCTGTCCTTGCTTGAAATGTTCCCTTGATATCCCTAATTTTTTTGAAGAGATCTCTGGTCTTTCCCATTCTATTGTTTTCCTCTGTTTCTTTGCATTGTTCATTTAAGGAGGCATTCTTATCTCTCCTTGCTAGTCTCTAAAACTGCATTCAGTTGGGTATATCCTATTACAACATAGGGTATCAGAGTACCTTTTATTGAGTGCTTTATAAATTTGTTTCTGTGGTTTCCTAAACATAGAAGGCCACATGAAACCTTAGTTTTAACTTGAGAAAGATTTTAAATTTACAAACTGCTACTGCAGATTGGATACAGGTAGACAGAATAAAGTGAAACATCTTTGTCTGCATTTTTCTCATTGTTTGTATCTGCAGCATTCACTATGTCTGACTATCTTAGACATTCAAGAAATATTTATTGAATGAGTAACACAGGGAATATGGTGGGATGAAATGTTCATACTTTGTTATTTCGTAGACTCTTAGAAAGCCCAGGGTAACAGATAGCCTTCCCAAATTCCCCTTCATTTTACCTCTTTGCAACCAAAATGCAGCACAGAACTGGGAACTGGGAATGAATGTTGAGGCTGTGACATTCACTTAATTTTTCTCCCTTAATTTATCTAAGCTTAGCTTTCAATTAACTTATTAAGCAAATATTAGTCAGTACTTACTAGGTTGTAAGTGCTCTGTTAAGGATGTGGAGATATGTGGGCTAGCAAAGAGGCGCAATCCTCTCCCTTTTGAAATACAAAGATTATTGAGGGTAGAGAGACTGCACAAATTACTACACAACTGTTTCATTATAGTCATATTAAATATTAGGAAGTAAAAGTACAGTATACTGTGGGCCATACACCTACAGACCTAATCTAGTCCAGAAAATAGAAAAGGCTTATTTAAGGAAGTGACTTTTAAACTGAAACCTGTAAAACAAAGTAATCGACTTAAATATTTTGCTACTTCCTCTTTGGCCTTGAAATTCTGTGACCATATCCCTACTTTAAATAAGGTTAAAAAGCAGCAAGGGAAAAACAACAAATTACTCACAAGGGGAATCCCATAAGGATAACAGCTGATCTCTCAATAGAAACGCTTCAGGCCAGAAGGGAATGGCAGAACATACTTAAAGTCATGAAAGAAAATAATCTACAACCCCGATTACTGTACCCAGCAAGGATCTCATTCAAATTTGAAGGAGAAATCAAAAGCTTTCCAGACAAGCAAAAGCTGAGAGACTTCAGCAACACCAAACCAGCACTCCAACAAATGCTGAAGGATCTTTCCTAGACAGGAAACAGGGATGGGGTATATAATCTCGAACCCAAAACAATAAAGTAAATGGCAACAGGATCATACTTATCAATAATTACCTTAAATGTAAACGGGTTGAATGCCCCAACCAAAAGACAAAGATTGGCCGATTGGATATAGAAACAAGACCCCTATATATGTTGTCTACAAGAGACCCACCTCAAACCTAGGGACACATATAGACTGAAAGTTAAAGGCTGGAAAAAGATATTCCATGCAAATAAAGACCAAAAGAAAGCAGGAGTGGCAATACTCATATCAGATAAAGTAGACTTTAAAATAAAGGCAATGAAAAGAGATAAAGATGGACATTACATAATGATCAAAGGATCAATCCAAGAAGAAGAAATAACAATTATAAATATTTATGCACCCAACACAGGAGCTCCACAATGTGTAAGGCAAATGCTAACAAGTATGAAAGGGGAAATCAACAACAACACAATAATAGTGGGAGACTTTAATACACCACTCACACCAATGGATAGATCAACTAGACAGAAAAGTAACAAGGAAATTCAAACTTTAAATGATACAATAGACCAACTAGACCTAATTGATATCTATAGATCATTCCACCCCAAAACAAGGAATTTCACCTTTTTCTCAAGTGCACACGGGACCTTCTCCAGGATAGATCACATCCTGGGCCATAAATCTAGCCTTGGTAAATTCAAAAATATTGAAATCATTCCAAGCATCTTTTCTGACCACAATGCAGTGAGATTAGATATCAATTACAGGAGAAAACCATTCAAAAATTCCAACATATGGAGGCTCAACAACACACTGCTGAATAACCAACAAATCAAAGAAGAAATAAAAAAAGAAATCCAATTATGCATAGAAATGAATGAAAATGAAAACACAACAACCCAAAACCTATGGGACACAGTAAAAGCAGTGCTAAGGGGAAAGTTCATAGCAATACAAGCTCACCTCAGGAAAAAAGAAAAAAGTCAAATAAATAACCTAACTTTGCACCTAAAGCAACTAGAAAAGGAAGAAATGCAGAAGCCCAGGTCTAGTAGAAGGAAAGAAATCTTAAAGATCAGGGCAGAAATAAATACAAAGGAAACAAAAGAAACCATAGTAAAAATCAACCAAGCCAAAAGCTGATTCTTTGAGAAGATAAATAAAATTGACAAACCATTAGCCAGACTCATCAAGAAACAAAGGGAGAAGAACCAAATCAACAGAATTAGAAATGAAAACGGAGAGATCACAGCAGAAAACACAGAATACAAAGGATCATAAGAGACTACTATCAGCAACTATATGCAAATAAACTGGACAATTTGGATGAAATGGACAAACTCCTAGAAAAGTACAACTTTCCAAGACTAAACCAGGAAGAGATAGATAATATTAATAGACCCACCACAAGCACGGAAATTGAAACTGTAATCAGAAATCTTCCAAAAAACAAAAGCCCAGGACCAGATGGCTTCACAGCTGAATTCTACCAAAAATTTAGAGAAGAGCTAACACCTATTCTACTCAAACTCTTCCAGAAAATTGCAGACGAAGGTAAACTTCCAAACTCATTCTATGAGGCCACCATCACCCTAATTCCAAAACCCGGCAAAGATGCCACAAAAAAAGAAAACTACAGGCCAATATCACTGATGAACTTAGATGCAAAAATCCTCAACAAAATTCTAGCAAATAGAATCCAACAACACATCAAAAAGATCATACATCATGATCAAGTAGGCTTTATCCCAGGGATGCAAGGATTCTTCAATATTCGTAAATCGATCAATGTAATACACCACATTAACAAATTGAAAAATAAAAATCACATGATTATCTCAATAGATGCAGAGAAAGCCTTTGACAAAATTCAACATCCATTTATGATAAAAACCCTCCAAAAAGCAGGAATAGAAGGAACATACCTCAACATAATAAAAGCTATATATGACAAACCCACAGCAAACATTATCCTCAATGGTGAAAAACTGGAAGCATTCCCCCTGAAATCAGGAACAAGACAAGGGTGCCCACTCTCACCACTACTTTTCAACATAGTTTTGGAAGTCTTGGCCACAGCAATCAGAGCAGATAAAGAAATTAAAGGGATCCAGATTGGAAAAGAAGAAGTAAAACTCTCTTTGTTTGCAGATGACATGATCCTCTACATTGAAAACCCTAAAGACTCTACGAGAAAATTACTAGAGCTAATCAATGAATATAGCAAAGTTTCAGGATACAAAATCAACACACAGAAATCCCTGGCATTCCTATACACTAACAATGAGAAATCAGAAAGAGAAATTAAGGAAACAATTCCATTCACCATCGAAACAAAAAGAATAAAATACTTAGGAGTATTTCTACCTAAAGAAACAAAAGACTTGTATATAGAAAACTATAAAACACTGATGAAAGAAAACAAAGAGGACACAAATAGATGGAGAAATATACCGTGTTCATGGATTGGAAGAATCAATATAGTGAAAATGAGTATACTACCCAAAGCAAGCTATAGATTCAATGCAATTCCTATCAAGCTACCAGAGGTCTTTTTCAGAGAGTTAGAACAAATAATTTCACAATTTGTATGGAAATACAAAAAACCTCGTATAGCCAAAGCAATCTTGAGAAAGAAGAATGGAACTGGCGGAATCAACCTACCTGACTTTAGGCTATACTACAAATCCACAATCATTAAGACAGTATGGTACTGGCACAAAGACAGAAATATAGATCAATGGAACAGAATAGAAAGCCCAGAGATAAATCCACGCAACTATGGACACCTTATCTTTGACAAAGGAGGCAAGAATATACAATGGAGAAAAGGCAATCTCTTTAACAAGTGGTACTGGGAAAACTGGACAGCCACTTGTAAAAGAAAGAAACTAGAACACTTTCTAACACCATACCCAAAGATAAACTCAAAATGGATCAAAGACCTAATCATAAGGCCAGAAACTATAAAACTCCTAGAGGATAACATTGGGAAAACACTCTCTGACATAAACCAAAGCGGGATTCTCTATGACCCACCTTCCAGAATATCGGAAATAAAAGCATGAATAAACAAATGGGACCTAATTAAAATGAAAAGCTTCTGCACAACAAAGGAAACTATAAGCAAGGTGAAAAGGCAGCCTTCAGAATGGGAGAAAATAATAGCCAATGAAGCAATGAACAAACAGTTAATCTCAAAAATATACAAGCAACTCCTGCAGCTCCATTCTAGAAAAATAAACGAACCAATCAAAAAGTGGGCCAAAGAACTTCTTTCTCCAAAGAAGACATAAAAATGGCTAACAAACACATGAAAATATGCTCAACATCACTCATTATCAGAGAAATGCAAATCAAAACCACAATGAGGTACCACTTTACACCAGTCAGAATGGCTGCCATCCAAAAGTCTACAAGCAATAAATGCTGGAGGGGATGTGGAGAAAAAGGAACCCTCTTACACTGTTGGTGGCAATGCAAACTAGTACAGCCACTATGGAAAACAGTGTGGAGATTCCTTAAAAAACTGCAAATAGACCTGCCATATGACAGCAATCCCACTGCTGGGCATACACACCGAGGAAACCAGAATTGAAAGAGACACGTGTACCCCAATGTTCATCGCCGCATTGTTTTCAATAGCCAGGACATGGAAGCAACCTAGATGCCCATCAACTGACGAATGGATAAGAAAGCTGTGGTACATATACACAATGGAATATTACTCAGCATTAAAAAAAAATTCATTTGAATCAGTGTTACTCAGGTGGACGGAACTGGAGCCTATTATCCAGAGTGAAGTAAGCCAGAAGGAAAAACAACAATACTGTATACTATTGCATATATATGGAATTTAGAAAGATGGTAACGAGAACCCTGCATGTGAGACAGCTAAAGGAACGCAGATGTATAGAACAGACTCGTGGACTCTGTGGATGAGGGCAAGGGTGGGATGATATGGGAGAATGGCATTGAAACATGTTAATTATCATATGTGAAATCAATCGCCAGCCCAGGATTTATGCTCTGGGCTGGTGCACCGAGATGTCCTAGGGGGAGGGAATCAGGAGGGAGGAGGGAGGGGGGTTCTGGAGGGGAAGCATATGTAAACCCATGGCGGTTTCATGTCATTGTCAAAACCAACACAATAAAAAAAATAAAAATAAAAATAAATAAAGATTTACAAATCAAAAAATAAATAAATAAATAAGGTTAAACTGCTTATGCTAATATCTAGGCACAGTGGGTCCTGCTTTAAGGCATGAAGCCAATTTTTCTATTCTGAACAAGAGGCACACAGGGTCCTGGCCCAGGTTGCCAAACACGAATATTTTAAGCAGATGAGGTTAGAATGTCTCTGTACTTGCTCACCAGCTTTCCTAACTTCCTGGGTGTGCATTCTTTTTGACCTGCTTTGTCTCCTCTGTTAACCCATTAACACATCTCTAGTCTGAATACTGAAAGGCTCTGACTAAGGACAAATGCCCGCTTTTGGTGATGGAGCTTGCATTTTCTTCTTTTTAAATTTTTAAACTGAAGTATAGTTAATTTACATTTTTGAGTTAATTACTGCTATACAGCAAAGTGATTCAGTTATAACATGCATTATTTTTTCTATTCTTTTATATTATAATTTATCATAGGATATTGAATATGGTTCTCTGTGCTGTCAGTAGGACCTTGCTGTTTATCCATTTTAGATATAAAAGCTCACATCGGCTAATCCAACCTCCCACTGCACCCCTCCCCCAACCTCCTCCCTCTTGACAACCACTACTCTGTTCTCTAAGTCCACGATCCTGTTTCTGTTTCACAGACAGGTTGATTTGTGTCATATTTTATATTCCATGTATAAGTGATATCATCCTGTATTTGTCTTTCTTTTTCTGACTTACTCCATTCAGTGTGATAATCTCTAGTTGCATGGAGTGTGTATTCTGATTTTGAAAGAATAGAGTCAGGGAATTCTACCATGTAGTCTCTCTGTATTGGTGAAGATTCAAGCAGCTATAAAATATGTCATTTCCTGGGTTTTCTCCTCTCTGTGGCCACGTCTCACTATTCACTTTTATAAAACGTTCAGCTACAGAGGTAGGTCTGTAAGGTCTGTTCTCCTCTAGGACTGAGACAACATAGCTAGGTACTGTTCACCAGTTGTGGCAGAGTTCTTCCTGGATGTTTTCTTATGAAATCTTGGAAGAGTATATATTAATCCAGCTGTTTTCTGAATTTTGAATCTTTCTTATAATTTTCTGATTGTGTAAGCCACTGACTGAAAAATCCCACATGGAGAGCTCATTCTGTTCTTTGAATGGCTCCATCCATGTACTCAGCCAATTCCTATGCCCCTATAGTGTTTTCTGATCACTCCTGTTTATTCCCTGTACTTGGCTCAAACAGGTATGCAGATGGAATTTTGGCCTATTTTATTATATGGCATTTAAACAACACTGAAAGCTTCTTTCCTGGCATAGTGATATATAAAACAAACAATCCATCCACAAAAATTGTGTAAATAGTAATGTCCTGGCCAATTAGAAACACTCAAGAAGTCAAACAAAAACAGAAACAAACCAAAAAAATCACCACAAAACCAAAAATACCACCTCCAAATCAACCCAAGAATGTGCTTCTTTCATTGCAAATATTTCAGCGGGGTTTATTTCCTATCCAAGGATGATGTTGGGGAACCCTATATTTATCTTCCAAACCACACATGGGGATTGCACCTTGCAGCAAGAACGAGGGTTAATGAAGTCAGGAAGAGGAAGAAAAGTCCTGTGTGGGAAGTAATTATACTGAATTCCTGCTCCCCTTGGTTCAGTGGTGGAAGCAGAAGGAGAGATGCCCTTCATTGGAGAGACACCAGCCAGGTCCAGTGTCTTTTGTGTGTGTGTGTGTGGGGGGGTGGGAATTTGTTTTTTGTTTTTGTTTTTGTTTTTTTAAATTATGGAACCCTCTGTGAATTTGTGTGTCTTTCTTGAATGAGGGCCATGCTAATCTTCTCTGTATCAGTCCAGTTTTAGTATATGTGCTCCTGAAGCGAGCACTCCCCTGTCCTTTAAAACCAAACAGTTCTATCTCACATTAGTAGGGTAAAGACATATGTTTGGTGAGAAATAATGAGCTAAACTCGATACAGAACATCCTATATACTTGCACCTAAGAATGGCTGTCCTAAAATAAATATATGTTAATTATATCCATTAAAACAAGAAAGTACAAAAATATAGACAATAGATACCTCTTATTGAATGTTATTCAATAAGTTTATATTTTTTCTCTGCATTTAAAACAAATAATGTCGCTCTTTAGATCTAGAGAGGACACCTTTACATCACAACACTGGCTCTTAGCCTTTGATGCAGTTGTTCTCAGGATTATGCTAATATCTAGTTTTTACTAAAGCACCTATGAGCCAATATCCTTGCACCGCTCCATTTACTCCTCAGCCCTTAAGGTAATATAATATTTCCTTCATTTTATAAATGTGGAAACTAAAGTTTTATGATGTTAAGCAACTTGCTCCAGTTTGCACAGTTAGCGAGCGGCAGAACCAGGCTTTGAGCTCAGGTGAAGTGACTCAGAGTTTAAGCCTGAGAGGTACCTGTCCCACATCCAGTTGTTGGGTAAGTGAAGGGGACCAACAGGGAAGAGAGCAAGATGAGGTGGTAGACACTGGGTCTCTTAAAATCTTACATCTGTAAGAAGTGACATCTAAGATGAAGCTGCTGGAAGGACAATTGGAAAGGTAACAGATCAAGCGGTGGTGGGAACTGGAGGGAGCAGGGAAAGGCAGTTTGTGATATATCCATACAGACGGAGTGTGAGGCCGAGGGTGGATAGGAGTGATGAGACAGATGGTACTTTCCAGAGAGGGCTGCAACCATACCTCTTACCCTACATGCTCTTCTACAGTCTGGTGGCTCCCCAGTCACCAGGTGGAGTCTGAGCCCCTCACTTGTAACCAATATAAAGTGATGGAAGTGACAGTGAGTGTTTTCTGTGGCTAGATCACAAAGGGGAAACACAGCACCTATATTGCGAGCTGGGACATCCACCTTTTAAAAAAAATTAATGCATTTGTGGCCATATGGGGTCTGAGTTTCAGCACGCGGTGTCTTGTTTCCACATGCAGGATCTTCCTCATGGTGTGCTGCCTTCTCTCTTGCTGTGGTGTGAGTTCTAGAGCATGTGGGCTCCAGTGTGGACAGGCTTAGTAGTTGCATTGTGGCTTAGCTGCCCCACTGCATGTGGGATCTTAGTTCCCTGACCAGGAATCGAACTGTGTCTTCTGCACTGAAGACAGATTCTTAACCACTGGACCACCAGGGAAGTTCTGGGACGTCCACCTTTGGAGTCCTGAGCTCCATGGAAGAAGAACAATGGCCCTGAGCTTGCCATGTTGTGAGGAAGTCCAGAACACATGGAAAAGCTTTTTATAGGTACTCTCTGGCTGACGGTCCCAGACGAGGTCCCAGCCAATGGACATGTGACATCATCACAGACACCAACCATATAAGAGTGGAGATGCTTCCGGATGATTCCGACTACCAGTTGTTCACTCCCTGCAACCTTTAAGCATACCCAGCTGAATCCCCAGACATCATGTAGCAGAGACAGCTGTCTTTTCAGTGCCCTGAGTTCCTGACCAAACAATGGTTGTTTTATGCCACTAAGTTCTGGGATGACTTGTTAGACAGTTACAGTAACTGGAACGGGTGGTTGTATTGTGCAAGCGGTTGACGAAGTGTGTTTGGAGTTCAGAAGAGAGATCGGGACTGGAAATTTAGTCCCTGGATTTTCTACAGGGTAGATGATAGCTGAGGCCTTAAAAATACATCTAGAGGAGTGTGTGCAATTAAAATAGGAGGGGGTTTAACAATGTAACCCTGGGATTATCAATATTGAAGAGGCAGGAAAAGGACAAGGAACAAAAAGAGACCCAGAAGAAGGCATCAGGAGAGGGAGCAAAACCAGGAGGCAAAGGATGAGAATGTTTCATGAAACACAGAGATCAACACCCTCAGATGCTGCAGAGAGAGCCCTGTAAACATGAGCATGGGCTAACAAACAACAAACAGCTGACTTTGTCCAGAGAAGTTTCAGAGAGAAGTGAGGATGAAGGCCAGGCCAGGGTGTGGTGAAGCGTGGGTGCCTTGCAAAGACAGTGCTTAATAAATCTTTGTGGAATGAATGAATGGGCTGCTGCTGCCAAGTCGCTTCAGTTGTGTCCGACTCTGTGCAATCCCTAGACGGCAGCCCACCAGGCTCCCCCATCCCTGGGATTCTCTAGGCAAGAACAACGGAGTGGGTTGCCATTTCCTTCTCTAATGCTTGAAAGTGAAAAGTGAAAGAGAAGTCGCTCAGTCGTGTCCAACTCTTAGTGACCCCATGGACTACAGCCCACCAGGCTCCTCCGTCCATAGGATTTTCCAGGCAAGAATACTGGAGTGGGCTGCCATTGCCTTCTCTGGAATGAATGTGAGGTGATGAAATAGGGACAAGACGGTTTTAGATGGAAGAAACGAGAAATAACGGGCAGAAAGTGAAGCTCCAGGGAGTCTTGGTGAGAGGGAAGAGAGGAGAAGAGGTTTCAGCCTTAGAGTGAAGGGGCAGACTTGTGCGGAGCTCACTGCACACAGGCACACACACAGTGCCCCTAAAGTTCCAGGGGCTCTTTCCACCACAGCCCAGCCCTGCCTGGGTGAGAGTGACGCTGGTGAGCTGCCAGTACTTCCCAGAACATGCCAAGCTTTTGTTTAACAAAAGGGTAGGGGTTGGGGGAAGGAGAGAGCAGTCAGCCAGCTATAAAACAGGTCACAGACTGTGGACTAAGATACAAGTGCCACGGAAAAAGTTAAGAACATCTATTCCGATGACACCTTTCTTCTGCCAAAAGCCTATCACACGTTATAATTCAGATTTGTTATCCCAACCACTCAATCCAGCCCAAACATGGCACTTTCAGTATATACTTTTAAGTATACTGGAAGAGTCAGGGTAGAGGAGAAGCAAGGTAATCCTTTCAGATAACTTTATTCTGATGTTTCACCCACAACCAGATTTAGAACCAAAGACTTTTCATTGACTTTACAGCGTAGATATTTTTATTGTCAATTTAATGGTTTTGAGGTAAATTTGCCTACCACAGATTCCTTACAAGTGGCTTAGGGATGTGTTATGCCAACAACTTGATGTTTATTGAGTAGGGAGAATCCTTGTCTAAACATACATTGTAATACAGTTTTAAAGGGACAGTGCTTTAATTCGACTGCCATTCAGTCTCACTGATTCTCTGTCTGGCTGAGGTCTATTCTGGGCTGGAGAAATTTTAGGTCAATGGAAAATTATGAAAGCTTGAAGCAAGTTAGGAAAATGAGTGAATTGTGGATTTTTGCCAAATTGTGTGCCTTACAGGCCAACTTAGACTAACCAGGACAGAAAAATCTATTTTAAAACTATCATTAAAGTACCCTTGTCTTACATTGGCTTGCCAAATACTACAGGGAGGTAGGTTCTTCCAGGCTCTTATATTCCAAAGCAGCTACTTAGGAGAAACATTTCAAATCTCTATTAACATCAAATAGTTCTAAAGAAGAATCAGTCTCTGAGTCTCCTCCATGCTCCAGGACCTTGCTGGCACATGAATGCCTGAAACTGGTGTCCTCTTATTATGCCACTGAAGCCAAGAAGCTGCCACAGTGAGCTGTTTCTCCTGCCAAATAGTCATGAGACATAAGTGTTTCCAAATTTGCCTCTCCCCAGCTCCCCAAATTTGTTATTCACCAAAAGAACACAAAAATACTCTAGAACATTTTTTTTTTTTTTATTCTTAACAGGTATTACTCTTCTAAAACCGTATGTCTTCCCATGTGGTCAAATGGCTTCATTCAAGAAAAGTGTTCAAGTCTGGGGGTCATCCACGTCGCCTCATCTGCGGATGTGTTGGGCTCAGTAAGATGGAGACCATGAGAGAAACCCCATCTGTGACTGTAGGGATAAGCTTTCAGGGGCACCCCTGCTGAGGCCTTTCTCCCTTCTTCAGTCCTTGTGATGTTTAATTTTATGTGCCAACCTGATGGCAGCATGGGGTGCCTAGATATTTGGTTGAAGATTATTCTGGGGTATGTCTGTCCTTGTGTTTCCAGATGAGATTAGCATTTGAATCAGTAGCCTGAGTAATCAGAAAGCCCTCCGCCATGTGAGTGAGTCTAGTCCAAACCATTGAAGGCCTGTATAGAACAAAAGGCTGAGCAAGAGAAGATTCGCTCTCTGCCTGAAAGTCTTCAAGCTGGGACATTGTCTTCTACCACTTTTGGACTCAGACTCAAACTTGAACTTACACGACGGGCTCTCCTTGTTCTCTGTCCTTTGGGCTAAAGATTATGGGACTTCTCAGTCTCCATAGTTATGTGAGCCAATTCCTTAAAATGAACACCATGCACCAAATAAATAAATATCTCTGATTGGTTTTGTTTCTCTGGAGAACCCTGACTGATGTAGAGCTCTTTGTCATGTTTTCCCAGTCCATGTTTGGTGCTTGTGCTCAGTTGCTCAGTCATGTCTGACTCTTTGTGACTCCATGGACTGTAGCCCACCAGGCTCCTCTGTCCATGGAATATTCCAGGCTAGAAATACTGTAATGGGTTGCCATTTCCTACTCCAGGGGATCTTCTCCACCTAGGGATCCAAACTTCATCTCTTATATCTCCTGCATTGGCAGGCAGATTCTTTAGCACTGCACCACCTGGGAATCAGAAGCCCATGTTTAAGCTACAAGAAAAAATGGGAATCCTACTAAAGCCATGGTGCCTGCAATTGTACTTGTTATCCAGTATTCCACTAACAGTGGGGTCCCCTTTCCTAGCACTGCGTTGGGGCTTCACTCAAGTGGTTAAGACGGTGGGGGCCATCACTGTATAACATGATTATTTCCCATCCTCCCTTCCATTTTTCTTGGGCTGTTTAATGTGAAAACTCATTTATAAGGAGTTCTCTATAAATGTTTAGAGAAAATGAAAGTATTGAGCAGGTGGCCAACAAATTGCTCTTCAAAGCAATTTTAAATTCATGAGCATCTGCGTTTGATTGTCTAGTTTGCCAATTATTTAGGCTCTTTAGCTCTAAGCTCTCTAACTGTTCACCTGCTTGCAGGTTATTTCAGTTCTAATAAGCAGCTCGACCTGAAGAGGGTCACAGGATATGGGAAGAAATGAAAGTGGAAGCGGTTGACTCGCCTGCTTTCCTTCTTCTTGGTTTGATGGGAGTGAGACTCAGGTTTAGAGATTATGCTTGGGTTTTCTGGTGACTTTTTATTTTTATTTTTCATTTCTTTATTTATTTTTACTTTACAATATTGTATTGGTTTTGGCATACATTGACATGAATCCACCATGGGTATACATGTGTTCCGCATCCAGAACGCTCCTCCCCCCTCCCGCCCCCTCCCATCCCTCTGGGTCATCCCAGTGCACCAGCCCCGAGCACCCTGTACTTCTTTTTGGCTGTGCTGGGTCTTCATTGCTGCTTGGGCTTTCTCTGGATGTGGCGAGCAGGGGATGCTCTCTAGTTGCAGCGCACGGGCTTTTCATGGTGGTGGCTTCCCTTGTGGGGGAGCAGGGCTTTAAGGAGAGTGGACTCAGTAGTCCTGTTGCACGGCCTTAGTCTCCCTGAGGTACTTGGAATCTTCCTAGACCAGGGATCAAACTTGTGTCCGCTGCATTGGCAGGACCACAAGGGAAGTCTTCTGATGACTTTTAATGGGTGGAGGGGGGAAGAATGGGATATGCCACACCTCAAAAAAAGATCATTTCCTATTCTTAGGCTGTCACAATTTAGGACATGTCATATGTGTTTGCTAAAATGGCAACAGGTGTGTATCCCAGATGGACCTGAGAAGAGGTGGTGTGAATTTTCAGAGGAAGAATAGGTTTTAAAATTATGATTCAGACGCTTAAATGCTTGCTTAAAATTAATTTGGGATAGATGAAATATTTCCTCAAGAAAGCTTAAATAAACTTTGTAATAATGATTAAACTGACACAGATGGTGCAGTAGAAAAAAATCAAACAGGAGTCAGGAAGATTGAGCAGTGGTTGTATTGTGGTACATGCTTACCGTATAAAAAACTTGAACATGTTACTCCACCTCTATGGTCTCCAATTGTCATGATGTCACATGCATAAAATGAGGAGATGTGTGGTTTTCAAACTAGATATGATGGGCTCTGCTGTCTACAGATGCAAGCAGAATCTGAGTGGGGAGCTTGGATTCCTGTGTCAACTGCAGAAGCTTCATTTTGTTCAATTTCATATACATGTGGGGCCTTCATGCAATATAAAGTTTCCACAGCTAAAAAACTTATAAACCCTTGCTAGATGATCCCGTGATGAAATGTTGTGTTACTATTTCAGAGTTCTTTACCCTGATTTGTCCATGGGGTGGGAAGGGGAGAAGATACAGCTATAAATATTTACAAGTGGTTATGTTTTAATTTACTCATTCATTTACCATGTTTGGTTTGTTCATTCACTCGTTCTGCTCCAGACTTCATTCTTCCTTTAGAAATCACCACTGCAATTCTAAAAGTTCTTGGAAGAAACAGATTGTTAAAAGTATTATATTTTTTCTTCATGGTCTTCCCCCCAACTCAATCCCCCATTTACTCCCTTAACTGTTTGATTTTATTTTGGAGTTTTCTAAGTTCCCAGAGTAGATATTATTTTATTCAGGGAAAACATACCAAAAATTTCTGAGTCAAAGATAAATGTTTTGATTTTTTTTTTCTTACCAGTTGGTATGCTTTTTAACCCAAATGAGAGATAATTCACTGAAACTTCATCTCAAACTGAAAATTACATTTTGTTCATATTGTCTCACTGGGAATAACTGAGTATCCACATAAGCCTTTTACTCTCCAAGAGAAGTTATTTAAGGTACTGGGTCTTACTTACAGGCAGAAATCTAAATCTCTTGTCTGACTTTGTGTGGTTAAAAAATACCTTGTGAAAGTTTAACAAATATAGATTATTTTATTCTTGGTGTCCCAACCATTCTTCGTTGTACTGAAGTTTGTTTGCTTTAATGAATATGCAGTCGGTTAAAAAGTGAGCCATTTTTTAGCATCTATAAGCCAGGTCTGTGTTTTCACAGGGTGATTTGAGGTTGTGCTGGCAAATGACACTACTTTCTAAAAGCTAAGAGTTAGCTTTTTATTAGTCTTGTTGGTACTTTTGAAAAGTACCTGAGGAGAAACTCACAAGGAAAAGCATTAATCTCTGTTCTCTGGTCCTCTAAATGATTTCTATGTTTACACCCAAAGTTCTATAACCAGGAAACAAAATGGGAAAGATCAGCTTATACAGAGCTAGTGAATCACCTTATTTGAAAGTGAATCTTTCACTTTCCAATCTCAGTGCCAAGCCCATTGTCTTCAGAAACAATGGAGAGCAAAGCTTTATAGTAAAGGCCATTCATTAGCAAACTAAGTTTAAGAGAAGGCATTCCCATGCTGTATGCAGTTGTACATCTCTCTATCTACGAAGGCATGTATTATCTACTTATCAATCATCTCTCTGTATAAATCATCTACATCTATCCATCCATTTATTTATATCTAACGTTGATCTATTATCTATTATCTCCCTCATCTCTGTCTGTCATAGTATCTATTTCTCTGTCATCTATATATGTAAATCATCTATCTCTCTCTCATCTATCCATCTATCTATATCTATTATTGATCAATCTTTTAACTCCCCATCTATCTCTGTCATATCTGTCTATCATCTGTATATCTCCTCACTCTTCTGTGAGTCCCAGGAGCACAGGGCCTGTGTATACTCATCTCCATGTGTCCCATAGCACTTAGCCAGGAAATAAGACAATTTTCCCAGGACTTGGACCACTGCAGCCTCTCTACCCTTTCTCTACCTTCCCTTCTTTGGGAATTCTCCTTGTGCTTGAACAGCAACTGGAACCAGATTGGGACAGGTTTCAACTTTAGGAGAGTTATCTGGAGAGTTTTGCTTCCTGGAATCTGGACCATATGGCTGTATAAAATTTCTAAGCTTCCATTAGGAACAAAAGTGAAACAAAACAAACAATCTCTGAAAAGAGGGTTGGTTCACCCTGGCTTAAGAGGGATTGGTAGCTACCAAAAAAATTAGAACCAGTGGATACTGAAAGGGGAAAAAAAAGGAGAGAAGAAAACAGACCAAAAAAAAAAAAAAATCTTGCTCCAAGTGAAGCCACCTCCACGCGCGACCACAGCAGTGAACCAGACAGCTTTCAGAAGGCTGGGCTGCGGTGTCAGGATGTCTAGAATTTTGACTGGGTTTCTCATTGCATGTACAGCTTCTTCAGTTTTGTCCCTTGGATACTAAACTGGCTAGTTGACTGAATTTTGTACTGTGTCTGAACTTGACTTTTAATGTCCATGAGGAAAGGCAATGGGAGAGCGCATCTGGCGAAGACCTTCCTGGGGTCACCTGGCTCGTTTAGATTTAAGAAGAAGGAGAAAGCTTTTCAGCAGTCACTTCTTCCACGAAACAACACTCCCCTTCCCCTACATGGCCTACACTCTCTGCCTTCTGCTCTGGAGAATTTGCCTCTCTCAAGACTCTGCTCCCAGAATAAAGTCCTGCTCCTTTACAGAAGCTCCTCACGACCAGGCTCCTCACTGCCAGGGCTCGATTCACCTTCCAGGCTTATTTCCCACTTCTTATGTTCACATCCCAAAGAGAACAACTAGTCACTCCCCATCAGTTCTTCTCCCCCGCTTACTGCGTATTCCTCCCATACGCTCTCCACCCCCACACCCCGAGTGTCTCTGCTTTGGCTGTGTACTGTTCACCCTGCCAGATAATGCCTGCTTGTCTATCTCTGTATTTCTTTCCTACCTTTTCTTCATGGCCCGGCCAGAGTACACCTCCATGGAGCCTTCCCTGAGTCCCAGGCTCATCTAACCCACCTACTCACATTGTAAGCTGAAAAAAATTCCCTCTATCATCTGGAAGCTGTTACTTATGGACATGTTTTATCTTTCTGGCTTCGTTCTCTGTCTGTACCAGCCCAGCCTCCACCCAGATGCATTTGCTGCCTCTCTGTATCTTGTTCCATGTTCCAGGATCCTGATCTTTAAACACTTTGTCAGCTGGATCTTTTGTCTGCCGGCTTCCATCTGGTTTCAGCCAAGGTGAGGCACCAGCAGGAAGTTTGGGTTGGGGAGGAGAGCCCTTCCCTCTCTCCCTGTTTAGCAGCATATCTTTGCCAGTAGCTGCCTCTTTCCAAGATCACAGCTTCTGCCTAGTGGCCCTTCTACTCCTTGGGTCTCATTAAATTCCAGCCACACTCTTTCCTTCCCTTACTCCTTGAGCCACAGAACCAGTAATGACTTACTGCTGTCCTTAGCTGTCTGGATGTCACAATAGCCCTTGTTTATTTCTGTTTATTTCATTTATTAACATACTCACACCTCTCCATGTAGTCCTTTCATTAAAATATTTTCATATGCATCATCCAGAGTGTGTTGTGTTTCCCACTGGGACCCTGACTGATAACCTCCCTCAGCACATACTCATCTGGAAGGTATTATTTGCACAGCACAGAGAAGGGCCAGGGAGTGAGGCTTTTGAGCTGAGGTCTGCCTCTCACTGGGTCTTCCTGGATGGCTCTGTGGTAAAGAATCTGCCTGTGAGGCAGAAGATGCGGAAGACACCATGGGTTAGACCCCTGGGTTGGGCAGACCCCCTGGAGGATGACATGGCAACCTATTCCAGTGTTCTTGCCTTGGAGAATCCTATAGACAGAGGAAGCTGGCAAGCTACAGTCCGTAGGGTTGCGCAGAGTCAGAGACGAAGAAGCGACTGAGCACTCAGGCTGCCTCTCACTAGTGTGGAATATTGGGCGCTCCCTTCCTCAGTCTTTGCTCCAGTTTTGTAGTTTAGGAAACAACAATCTTGCCAGTTTGTTTTGAGGATCAAATGAGATTGTATATGGGAAAACTCTTTGTATATCTTTGAATAGGATTCAATGCTGTTATGATTCTTTTAACACTTCACAATGTAGGAAGTACTTAATACATGATCTCTTTCATATAGACCTATTGGACAAAAGGATAGAAAAGCTATTTTTTATGTATTTCTCAGAGTCAAGTGTCCAGAGGTATAGGAAGCAGAAGGTCCGCTTACAGAGGATTTGCAGTAACAGACCAGTGTGTATTACACAGAGCCAGCAGAGGTCCTAAGAAAAGGAGGGGGCAGTCCTAACCAAGATCTACTTTGTTCCAGTACTTTCAAGTATTCTACAATCATACTAACAACCATACTAATTTTTAATTTATCAGGAAAGAAGTGCTGTAGAGATTCATTTTAAACTTTAAATGATAAGGGAAGTTATGGAAAGGAAAAAAATGCTGAATGTTGATTTGGGGCCTGAGATGAAACCAACATGGCTGTGGAGAAGCCTCAGCCTTAACCAAAGTTGGAGTTCATTAGGGAAAATATAGAGCTTACCACAGGCATCTCTTAGCTACCCTGCCCAGGCTTCAGAGTCACCACCATCCCTGGCTGCTTTCATTAGAAGAGATCACACACACTTTTCTCCATAAGTGTACAGAACATGCTCTGGAAAGCTAGTACCAGATTCTTGTTGTGTTTAAAATGGGCATTGAAGACCATGGTGAGCATGGGAGGGTGAAAGTTAGTTATCCACAAGTGAGTTTTGGTTGGAATATAAGGTATATTGGGTTGAATGGTGACCACAAAGAGATACGTCCATGTCCAAATGTCCAGACACTGTACATGTTATCCTGTTTAGAAAAAGAATATTTATAGATGTATTTATGTTAAAAATCTCAAGATGAAATCATTCTGGATGATGTGAATGGCCCCTAAATCCAATGACAACTGTCCTGATAGAAGAAAACAAACATATAAGAAGGAGGAGGCACATAGCAAAGACGGAAAGCCAAAGAATGCCAACAGCCACCCAGAGCTGGAAGAAGGGAGGAAGATTTTCCCCAGAGCTTCCAGAGGTTTGGGGTCCTGTTGACACCTTGAATTTGTGTCTTATTCTGGAGACTTCTAGTCTCCAGAACATGAGACAATAAATTTTTGTGGTTTTGAGCCACCAAGGTTGTGGTATTTTTTTTGTAGCTGTAGGAAACTAGTACACATTTGCAAAAACTAATAACATTTGCAAAAATATCAGAGGAAAATCCACTGTAGGCCATTTTCCTCAGGAAGGTTAAGTGTACTGAAACAATCTGGATATTGAAAAGTGACAGTCTGACCTCCTCAAGGGCTCCAGAAACTAACGACCATTACTGTCTTTCTCAATCTTTTGGGCAAACTGGAAAAAGAAATCAGGCTAATTCTCTCAGAGCAGAAGAGTATCAAAATAGTACAAAGGATGTTGGGAATGGCTATACCAAACCCCAGTGTCAGAGGTGATAGGAGAAATGACAATTGTGTTATTTGATAAATGAAGCTTAAGCCATCTATTTGAACATATACTGTTGTAAAATAAAGAGGCTTGGACTCAAATGGCCCTGCTGAAAATAGCTGGAACTGCTGAGGAATGCCTGAGGTGAGGGGTCCAAAAGACGCAGTCCATAAGGTATCCATGGAAAAATGCTGCAGACAACACAGGGAAGCGCTATTCCAAGGCAGGAAATGTTAAAATAGAGCCCATAAGAGCTGGGGCCAAGTGGACTTGGCAATTCCTCATCTGTGTGGGAAAAAAACCCCAAGCAGATTCCATGGCAATATCTTTATGAAGGTGTTCTGTGGCTTGGAGTCACTGTTTCTATGCAGCATTTCTTCGGAAACTGTCCATCATTTTACACCTCTTCAGTCTCCCTCTCACAAACCAGAGATGATGCCTAAGGGAATCTATCCTATTTCCACCTACAATAATTTATCTTTAGAAAACCTAGACTCTGCCTTTGATTGAATAGCAATGCTCTGTAACAAATCTTCTGCATCAGCCCAAGCCTCTTCTATTAAGACTTTTCATTGTTGAGGGATTCATGAACCCAGGCCTTTACTCTCTTCCTTTCCTTCTTATAAAAATTCCTCATATTCTGACTGCATAATTACAGCATTGCTTTGGATTCAAGCACAGCAAGCACAAATTACAACTTCTAAGGGGTATTGGGAGTGAGATCAGTAGGTCTTTTCCACTTGGAGGGAATTTGAGCAGGTAAGGCCCCAGAGACCAAGACTGGTTTCAAATACAATGGGGTCACCCAGAGTGGATCTGAGTGAAAGCTAATGTGAAACTCTGCTTGTGTCTGAGAAGACTCGAAGATTGACAGCCAGAAAGCCATTTTAGGCATCTGATCTGAGAGCTAAGAGCAGAGCAAGGGTTCAGGGACCACTGAAGACTAGCAGCCTGAAGCAAGATGGGGATGGGGCACCCAGGGCTCCTTTTAATTTTGTCCTAGCTATAGGGCACTGGCAGGTCAGCTCACCTTTGATGAACAAAGTCAGGGTGAAAGAGGACAGATTTTGGCAGTTGTCCAATTCTGTGTGTGTCTCACTCCAACCCAGTGAGAAGTGATGCTCCTTTCTTAACTCACTGGAGTATGTACTGTATCACAGATGGATTAAGCACATTATTAATTAACCTTTAAACACTAAACAATAAATGATGCCTGATTTGGGAACTAAGATAATTGAATTCATTTTAATTCTTTGAGAATTAATAACCTATGTGATAAAATTCAGCTAAGGAAACACAATTAATCAGAACTACTTAAATCCCGCTACTTATTTTTCAGGTCAGCTCATATGTGCCTATTAATTGTTATCTTCACAAAAGTACCATTCTCATTTCACTGTTTACATTGCTCCCATTTAAATTCGTAACATGTCTAAATAATGGTCAATGCATCTCAGCTGATTTTTTAAAAGAGCAAATTCTCTCTCAAACCGCCAAACAAAAATGTTTTGTGCAACACTGAAGGATTCCTTTATTATTGCTATTGTTACCTTTGCCATGTTCTGACCATGATTTTCTGAGTACCTTTGAAATATGATCCCCTCTGACATATGAGAAAAGAAAAACCCAAGAGATGTCTAATACCTGTACAGTTCCCCTGAAAACACTGAGCGTGCCTGTATCAAAGTGGGAATGTATAAATTGAACTGCCGATGAGGCTAGGAATTAATAGATCAAGCAGCAAAGAGAAGGCAGCTAAGCGAAATGATGCATGACATCTAGCAGAGAGAAGGCTGCAGCTGGGTGCAGGGAGCACCGCACCATTATCTGGACATGCACGTGGCAGCTAATACAAAGCAAGTGTTCAATCAGATTTAGTTCCATACTCTGCATTTTACCAACACACACAAAAGACAGATATAAACCCCACTCCAGGGTCTGGGTGGGTAGGTAACACTTGAAATTACAGGGCTATTTTAGGAAAAGAAATTTAATGGAAAAGAAACATTCTGGGACTTAGTTATATCGGCACGATTTTACGAAGAGCTACTGACAGCAAAAAGCTTCTGAATATTTCACCAGGTTTTTTATTCCAAAGGTCCCAACGCTCTGCATCTGAGTTAGATACTAAATCTGGAGAAACATGTTTAATAGCAGATCCATCACATTCAGGAGGAGAAACCTCAGAGTACTCATTAGACTACTGGCAGGAGGAAAGGCTCCTTTGTGAGCAGTGGAGACCATGTGAAATTCCAACATTAAAAGGAATTTAGGAGGTATCATTGAATGACCAGCGGATTCTGGGCTCACATCTGGGGGTATAACTGCAAGTGAGACACGGTCTCCACCTTTGAGGAGCTCACAGACTGGAGCAGGAGACAGACAGATTAGGACTATAGGGTGCTTTACCTACCTTAAGAGGAGGGATAGCATGGATTAAAAAGGAGAGAGAGAAAGCAGGCCCTTAACTACATTCCTCAGATACATTCCAATGTATCTTGTTTTTTTCACTTCTTAGGTGACTTACTTGACCTCTTTGAAGCTCAGTATCCTATCTGTGAAGTGAGTATATTAATAATAATTCCTCATAAGTTGATGAAGGAGATGAATGAATTAACACATGTAAAGCACCCCTGAACATTGATTGGTCCAGACTGAGCATGTAAATGTTAGTTTGATGGAGAGAAAAGAACATTACGGAAGTACACAAGTTCAGTTCAGTTCAGTCACTCAGTCGTATTTGACTCTTTGCAACCCTATGAACTGCAGCACGCCAGGCCTCCCTGTCCATCACCAGCTCCCAGAGTCCACCCAAACCCATGTCCATTGAATTGGTGATGCCATCCAACCATCTCACCCTCTGTTGTTCCCTTCTTCTCCTGCCCTAATCCTTCACCACATCAGGGTCTTTTCAAATGAGTCAGCTCTTTGCATCAGGTGGCCAAAGTATTGGAATTTCAGCTTCAACATCAGTCCTTCCAATGAACACCCAGGATTGATCTCCTTTGATGGACTGGTTGGATCTCCTTGCAGTCCAAGGGACTCTCAAGAGTCTTCTCCAACACCACAGTTCAAAAGCATCAATTCTTTGGTGCTCAGCTTTCTTTAGAGTCCAATCTCACATCCTTACATGACTACTGGAAAGACCATAGCCTTGACTGGATGGAGGTTTGTTGGCAAAGTAATGTCTCTGCTTTATAATATGCTGTTTAGGTTGGCCATAACTTTCCTTCCAAGGAGTAAGCGTCTTTTAATTTCATGGCTGCAGTCACCATCTGCAGTGATTTTGGAGCACAGAAAAATAAAGTCAGCCATTGTTTCCATGGTTTCCCCTTCCATTTGCCATGAAGTGATGGGACTGGGTGGCATGATCTTAGTTTTCTGAATGAACTTTAAGCCAAAGTTTTCAGTCTCCTCTTTCACTTTCATCAAGAGCCTCTTTAGTTCTTCACTTTCTGCCATAAGGGTGGTGTCATCTGCATATCTGAGGTTATTAATATTTCTCTCAGCAATCTTGATTCCAGCTTGTGCTTCTTCCAGCCCAGGGTTTCTCACGATGTACACTGCATATAAGTTAAATAAGCAGGGTGGCAATTTACAGCCTTGATGTACTCCTTTTCCTATTTGGAACCAGTCTGCTGTTCCATGTCCAGTTCTAACTGTTGCTTTCTGACTTGCATATAGGTTTCTCAAGAGGCAGGTCAGGTGTTATGGTATGCCCATCTCTTTAAGAATTTTCCACAGTTTATTGTGATCCACAGAGTCAAAGACTTTGGCATAGTCAATAAGGCAGAAGTAGATGTTTTCCTGGAACTGTCTTGCTTTTTTGATGATCCAGCAGATGTTGACAATTTGATCTCTGGTTCCTCTGCCTTTACTAAAACCAGCTTGAACATCTGAGGTTTATGGTTCATGTATTGCCTAAGCCAGTTTGGAGAATTTTGAGCATTACTTTACTAGCATGTGAGATGAGTGCAGTTATGTGGTAGTTTGAGCATTCTTTGGCATTGCCTTTCTTTGGGATTGAAATGAAAACAGAACTTTTCCAATCCTGTGGCCACTGCTGAGTTTTCCATATTTGCTGGCATATTGAATGCAGCACTTTCAAAGCATCATCTTTTAGGATTTCAAATCGCTCAACTGGAATTCCATCACCTTCACTAGCTTTGTTCATAGTGATACTTCCTAAGGCCCACTTAGCTTCACATTCTAGGATGTCTGGCTCTAGGTGAGTGATCACACCATCGTGGTTATCTGGGTCATGAAGATCTTTTTTGTATAGTTCTTCTGTGTATTTTTGCCACCTCTTCTAAATATCTTCTGCTTCTGTTAGGTCTCTACCATCTCTGTCCTTTATTGTGCCCATCTTAGCATAAAAATGATCCCTTGGTATCTCTAATTTTCTTGAAGAGATCTCTAGTCTTTCCCATTCTATTTTTTCCCTCTATTTCTTTGCATTGATCGCTGAGGAAGGCTTTCTTATCTATCCTTGCTATTCTTTGGAACTCTGCATTTTAATGGGTATATATTTCCTTTTCTCCTTTGTTTTTCACTCCCCTTATTTTCACTGCTATTTGTAAGGCCTCCTCAGACAGCCATTTTGCTTTTTTGCATTTCTTTTTCTTGGAGATGGTCTTGATTACTGTCTCCTGTACAATGTCACGAACCTCCGTCCATAGTTCATCAGGCACTCTGTCTATCAGATCTAGTTCTTTAAATCTATTTCTCACTTACACTGCATAGTCATAAGGGGTTTGATTTAGGTCATACCTGAATGGTCTAGTGGTTTTCTCCACTTTCTTCAATTTCAATCTGAACTTGGCAATAGGTATTCATGATCTGAGCCACAGTCAGCTTGCAGTCTTGTTTTTGCTGACTGTATAGAGCTTTACCATCTTTGGCTGCAAAGAATATAATCAATTTGATTTCAGTATTGACCATCTGGTGATGTCTAAGTGTAGAGTCTTCTCTTGTGTTATTGGAAGAGGGTGTTTGCTATGACCAGTATGTTCTCTTGGCAAAACTCTATTAGCCTTTGCCCTGCTTCATTCTGTACTACAAAGTCAAATTTGCCTGTTCCTCCAAGTGTTTCTTGACTTCCTACGTTTGCATTCCTGTCCCCTATAATGAAAAGGACATCTTTTTTGGGTGTTAGTTCTAGAAGGTCTTGTAGGTCTTCATAGAACTGATCAACTTCAGCTTCTTCAGTGTTACTGGTTGGGGCATAGACTTGGATTACTGTGATATTGAATGGTTTGCTTTGGAAATGAACAGAAATCATTCTGTCATTTTTGAGATTGCATCCAAGTACTGGGTTTCAAATTCTTTTGTTGACTATAATGACTACTCCATTTATTCTAAGGGATTTCTGCCCACAGTAGTAGACATAATGGTCATCTGAGTTAAGTTCACCCATTTCAGTTCATCTTAGTTCACTGATTCCTAGAATGTTGAAATTCACTCTTGCCATCTACTGTTTGACCACTTCCAATTTGCTTTGATTCATGGACCTAACATTCCAGGTTCCTATGCAATATTGCTCTTTATAGCTTCAGACCTTGGTTCTATCACCAGTCCCATCCACAACTGGATGTTGTCTTTGCTTTGGCTCCATCCCTTCTTTCTTTCTGAAGTTATTTCTCCACCAATCTCCAGTAGCATATTGGGCACCTACCAACTTGGGGATTTCATCTTTCAGTGTCCTATATTTTTGCCTTTTCATGGGGTTCTCAAGGCAAGAATATTGAAGGGGTTTTCCATTCCCTTCTCCAGTGGACCACATTCTGTCAGACCTCTTCACCATGACCCTTCCATCTTGGGTGCCCCCCCTCCCCCCATGGCATGGCTTAGTTTCATTGAGTTAGACAAGGCTGTGGTGCATGTAATCAGCTTGGCTAGTTGTCTGTGACTGTGGTTTCAGTCTGTCTTCCCTGTGATGCCCTCTCTCAGTGCCTACCTGGTTTTCTCTTACCTTGGATGTGGGGTATCTCTTCACAGCTGCTCCAGCACAGCCGCTGTTCCTTACTTTGGATGTGGCATAGCTCCTACCAGCTGCTGCCCCTGTAGGAGCAGATTATTTGTCGGGCAGGAGACAGAGAGGACTTCCTCGCAGAAGGTGGTAGCAGATAAAAAACATCTACCATTTTATCTGGCAGCAAATAAAAAGTCTACCATTCCTAGGCTGATTCCTTCAAATACATGATTTTATTTGTCACAATAGTGTTGCAAAGTACTAGTAAATCCCCCTATTGTAGATGAGGACTCTGAAGCTTGAATTAAGTCATCAACTCAATGTCACACAGCTACCAAGGGGAAGAGTCAAACTCACATGTTTTCCATTTCTAGAACCCTGATTCTTAAGCATTATGTGTGCTCAGCTTTTGTGAGGGACTGTACGTGGAAGCCGAAGCTTCACCTCTTCAACATCCAGAGCCTGGAAGTACTAATGAAAATCGACCTTATTTTCACTGTGTCCTTTTCTGGAAGAGGAAGAGAGAGCAAGCTCTGATTTTTCTAGAGTGTCCTTGTCAATGGAAGGAAAGTGTCTCCCAGTAATAAGAAGTAGATCTTAGGGAGCAAAAATAAGGTAATAATAATGATGGTAATCATTCAGTATCACAATAATCCAAGTCTATGCCCTGATCAGTAATGCTGAAGAAGCTGAAGTTGAATGGTTCTATGGAAATCTACAGGAACTTCTAGAACTAACATCCAAAAAACATTTCCTTTACATTATAGGGAACTGGAATGCAAAAGTAGCAAGTTAAGAGATACGTGGAGTACAAAACAAAGCAGGGCGAAGGCTAATAAAGTTTTGCCAACAGAACGCACTGGTCATAGGAAACAGCCACTTCCAACAGCATAAGAGAAGACTCTACACATGGACACCACCAGATGGTCAATACTGAAATCAGATTGATTGTATTCTTTGAAGCCAGAAATGAATAAGCTCTATACAGTCAGCAAAAACAAGACTGGGAGTTGACTGTGGTTCAGATCATGAACTCCTTATTGCTTAATTTAGACTTGAAGAAAGAAGGGGAAACCACTAGTTCATTCAGATATGACCTAAATAAAATCCCTTATGATTACACAGTGGAAGTGACAAATAGATTCAAGGGATTAGATCTGACAGAGTACCTGACAAACTATGGATGGAGGTTTGTTACATTGTACAGGAGGCAGTGGTCAAGACCATCCCCAAGAAAAAGAAATGCAAAAAGGCAAAATGGTTGTCTGAGGAGGGCTTACAAATAGCTCAGAATAAAAAATATGCAAAAGGCAAAGGAGAAAAGGAAAGATATACCCATGTGAATGCAGAATTCCAAAGAATAGCAAGGAGAGACAAAGCCTTCCTCAGTGATCAATGTAAAGAAATAGAGGAAAACGTTAGAATGGGAAAGACAAGAGATATCTTCAAGAAAATTAGAGATACTGAGGGAACGTTTCATGCAAAGATGGGCACAATAAAGGATAGAAATGATTTGGACCTAAGAGAAGCAGAAGATATTATGAAGAGGTGTCAAGAATACACAGAACTATACAAAAAAGATCTTAATGACCCCAGATAACTACAATGGTATGATCACTCACCTAGAGCCAGACATTCTGGAATGTGAAGTCAAGTGGGCCTTAGGAAGCATCACTACGAACAAAGCTAGTGAAGGTGATGGAATTCCAGTTGAGGGATTTCAAATCCTAAAAGATGATGCTTTGAAAGTGCTGCACTCAATATGCCAGCAAATATGGAAAACTCAACAGTGGCCACGGGATTGGAAAAGGCCTGTTTTCATTTCAATCCCAAAGAAAGACAATGCCAAAGAATGCTCAAACTACCACATAACTGCACTCATCTCACACAAAGTAATGCTCAAAATTCTAGCAAAGTAATGCTCAAAATTCTCCAAGCCAGGCTTCAACAGTACATGAACTGTGAACTTCCAGATGTTCAAGCTGGATATAGAAAAGGCAGAGGAACCAGAAATCAAATTGCCAACATCTGCTGGATCATTGATAAAGCAAGAGAGTTCCAGAAAAACATCTGCTTTATTGACTATGCCAATGCCCTTGACTGTGTGGATCACAACAAACTCTGGAAAATTCTTCAAGAGATGGTAATACCAGATCCCCTGACCTGCCTCCTCAGACATCTGTATTCAGGTCAAGAAGCAACAGTTAGAACTAGACATGAGCAACAGACTGGTTCCAAATCCTAAAAGGAGTGAATGAAGCCTGTATATTGTCACCCTGCTTTTTTAACTTATTTTCAGAGTTCATTATGTGAAATGCTGGACTGGATGAAGCACAAGCTGGAATCAAAATTGCCAGGAGAAATATCAATAATCTCAGACATGCAGATGTCACCACCCTTATAGCAGAAAATGAAGTAGTACTAAAGAGGCTCTTGATGAAAGTGAAAGAGGAGAGTGAAAAAGTTGGTTGAAAACTCAACATTCAGAAAACTAGACCATGCCACCCAGTCCCATCACTTCATGGCAAATAGATGTAGAAACAATGGAAAAAGTGAGAGACTTTATTTTCAGGACTCCAAAATCACTGCAGATGGATACTACAGCCATGAAATAAAAAGACGTTTGCTTCTTGGAAGAAAAGCTATGATCAACCTCGACAGCATATTAAAAAGCAGAGATATTACTTTGCCAACAACAATCTGTCTAGTTAAAGGTATGGTTTTTCCATTAGTCATGTATGGATGTGAGAGTTGGACTATAAAGAGAGCTGAGCATGAAGGATTGATGGTTTTGAACTGTGGTGTTGGATAAGACTCTTGAGAGTTCCTTGGACTGCAAGGAGATCTAGTCAGTCCATCCTAAAGGAAGTCAGTCCTGAATATTCATTGAAGGGACTGATGCTGAAGCCGAAACTCCAATACTTTGGCCACCTGATTTGAAGAGCTGACTCATTTGCAAAGACCCTGATGCTGGGAAAGATTGAAGGTAGAAGGAGAAGGTGATGTTGGAGGATGAGATCATTGGATGGCATCACCGACTCAATGGACACGAGTTTGAGCAAACTCTGGGGTTGGTGATGGACAGGGAATCGTGGTGTGCTGCAGTCTGTGGGTTCGAAAGAGTCAGACACAGCTGAGTGACTGAACTGAAGGATGATAATAAAAATAATGAAGCTACTGAAAGAGTCCTAGAAACAGTGAAAGTCCTGACTTACCATTTTAATTAGGAGTGTCTGGAGATTCTTTTTTTTTTTTTTTTTTTTTTTTTTTTTTTTTTATTTTTTTTGCCATACAATGTCATGATATCACCATGGGTTTACATATGCTTCCCCTCCGGAACCCCCCTCCCTCCTCCCTCCCCCCCGGGAAATCTCGCTGCACCAGCCCCGAGCATCAATCCTGGGCTGGCGATTGATTAGACATATGATAATTAACATGCTTCAATGCCCTTCTCCCCTATCATCCCACCCTTACCCTCATCCACAAAGTCCACGAGTCTATTCTATACATCTGCGTTCCTTTTGCTGTCTTGCATGTTGGGTTCTCGTTACCGTCTTTCTAAATTCCATATATATGCATTAATATACTGTATTGTTGTTTTTGCTTCTGGCTTACTTCACTCTGGATAATGGGCTCCAGTTTCGTCCATCTGAGTAGAATTGCTTCAAATGAATTTTTTGCTTCCCCAATTTAGGGAAGTTTTCTACAATTATCTCTTCAAGAATTTTCTGATGGTCTTTCTTTTTGTCTTCTTCTTCTGGGACTCCTATGATTCGAATATTGGTGCGTTTAATATTGTCCCAGAGGTCTCTAAGGTTGTCTTCATTTCTTTTAATTCTTTTTTCATTTTTCCTTTCTGTTTCATTTATTTCTGTCATTCTGTCTTCTA
>ML663009.1:29935242-29952447 GCA_007570785.1 Antilocapra americana | reverse complement strand
TCAAATGAATTTTTTTTTAATGCTGAGTAATATTCCATTGTGTATATGTACCACAGCTTTCTTATCCATTCATCAGTTGATGGGCATCTAGGTTGCTTCCATGTCCTGGCTATTGTAAACAATGCAGCGATGAACATTGGGGTACACGTGGCTCTTTCAATTCTGGTTTCCTCGGTGTATATGCCCAGCAGTGGGATTGCTGGATCATATGGCAGGACTATTTGCAGCTTTTTAAGGAACCTCCACACTGTTTTCCATAGTGGCTGTACTAGTTTGCATTCCCACCAACAGTGTAAGAGGGTTCCCTTTTCTCCACATCCTCTCCAGCATTTATTGCTTGTAGACTTTTGGATGGCAGCCATTCTGACTGGTGTAAAGTGGTATCTCATTCAAAAATGTTGGGATCGTCCCAAGCATCTTTTCTTTTGTTTTTTTTTTTTAGGCCTTTCCCTTAAATTGACCTTTTCAGCCTTGATACATTGGAATGGGTCAGGGTAGATAACACTTCCTGACTTTTGATTTAATTACACTGGTGGCATCCCAAACATTTTTTTTTTTTTAATATTAGGAAGGTCTACACTGATATCAACTAAGGAACACTTCATTCACCTAGGAAAGAATGCCTAGAGAAATTAGGAAATTCTCTCTCTCTCTCTCTCTCTCTCTCTCACTCTCTCTCTATATATATATATATATATATAATGCTACACAGTGAAATTCACAGAAAGTCACTTAACTCAAAGTCATGCGCTGATTGGAAAGAATCGTTGCCCGACTGCTAAAAGAGCTGTCTATTCTTTATCTCATTTAAATCTTCCCTTCTTAAGGATGTTATCTCTGAGAGCCACATTTCTCTTCAACTGCCAAGCTTTCCTTTTACTATCGGAGAGCTTTCATCAGAAGATACTGTTCTAGTTTTTGAGAACACAGGGACTACACACCAAGGCCTAACATCATAGAAGAAGGACCCAGAGGACTCTGGAATGGCCCAGAGTGAGAAGACTCCAAGAAGCTCCTTTGACAGAACTTGATAATTGCTCATCCATATTAAGTGTCTGAGGGAAGGAAAAGATTTTAGGCAACCAAAGTGCTGGCCAAACTTTTCCCTGACTCAGGAGAATACTGTAAAGGCAATCTGCATGCGGCCCTCTTTCCCAAAATGCTTTTGCGTCTAAGAAAGAGGAAAGCAAACTTCAAAGAGCCGGGGCCTGTGTGCAAGAACTTTACCAGGAGGAAGTACCCTAGGACGTGCTGCTTCTCCTCCCACACTTGCAATCACAAGTCATCATGTTTTAATTAGAGGTCCTGCTTGTATAACATGCCAGAGCTACAGACTGCTAAAATAAAGAGATGGAAACTTACACTCCTTTACAAGGCATATATAAGATTTAATTTAAAACAGTCTATTTATAGATATATAGTCTAGTCTAATTCTAGATATAGTTATATACATGTACATATGCACAACTGAATAACTATGCTGTTCACCTGTAAAATAATACAATATCGTAAATCAACTATGTTTCAATAAACAAAATATCTTTACACATGCTGGAAGTATTTAATATACAATTTAAATGTGCATATTTCTATGAAATTAATCATTTTATATTCACTTCAATCACACATATCCTATAGTAACTCATAACAACTTAGTCTTTCTTGTTTGTACAGTGCGCACACTCCTCTTCAGTTCAATGGCATTTTAGAATTATTTCAAACTACATAGAACTGAGTAAAATTGTACATGATAGAGTAAAATTGTTCACTCTCTTATGAGCTAGAGTAAAACTGCAATCATTTTATTTGGGGACATAATCAAATCTTAAAAGATGTTTAATTCAGGGGTATTTTATTTTTGATAATTAGTTTCAACTACTCCCACATTCTCTAGATATTTTAGAATAGAAATCTATGATAGTATATCCATCAGGGGACTATATTTAACATGAATTTTATGTTTTATTTAAGTATATTAGTTTTTATTTTTTGATTCCTAAAGGTATCAGAACTATCATAACAATGTGGTTTCTTGAATATACCTTTGAAATTAAGTAATGAAAAAGTTTTATTATAGAGCAAATTTAAAAGTTTATTCATTTATTTTTATTGAGGTTGCCACAAAACATAACTTATGTTCCTTTCAGCTGTACGACATGATACTTCAATATTTTTACATATTGCGAAATGATCACCACAGTGAGTTTGGTTAACATCCATCACCATACATGCTTATAATTTTTATTTTAATTCAAGACATATATTATTGCTTATACAATTAAACTTATTTACCTAGGAGCTTTTTCTACCTTTAAATATTGATTACTTTGAAATGGTTTTTCCTAATTATGTATCACATTGCACCCACTTCTCCTAGAGTACCTCTAGTAACAGAAAATTCTCTAAAGGAAAGTGAAACTAACAGTGAGCCTCTATGCAAGAGTAACATGCATTCTTTTAAAATTGAAAAAAAATTGGATACAGGATCTGAAGATAGGTCACATTTATATTTATGTAAATCAGCATTTGGTTTTTATTGTTTTCCTGCTATTCTGTGACATGTGATGACTGTTGTTGTTGGTTAGCAGCTAAGTCGTGTCTGACTCTTTGGAGACCCCACAGACCCCACCAAGCTCCTCTGTCCATGGGACTGCCCAGGCAAGAATACTAAAGTGGCTTGCCATTTCCTTCTCCAGGGGATCTTCCCGACCCAGGGATCAAACCTGTGTCTCTTGCATTGACAAGCGGATTCCTTACCACTGAACCACCAGTGGATTATGTAATTTGCCCTAAATGTCATAGCCAGTAAGTGGTATAACCAAGATTTCAAAGGTGGTCTGGCTCCAGAATCTGAGTTGGTAGCCACTGTGTGAAGTGACTTACCAGTGTCAAGCTTCCTCTTTCTGCTCTACCACCAAAACATTTGAAATTGTGCCTCTCCAAAAGTATCCAGAATGCATTACTATACTACTAAAAAACTTAAAGATATCAATTATTATAAAATGGCTGGACTTTATTTTGTTTAAAATATTTCTACTACATAACTAATATACAATGTATACAAAAATTCAAATAATGAAACTGTATTCAAAGTAAAAAGTAAAGATTGGGAGTTTAGGATTGACTTGTACATACTGCTGTATCTAAAATAGATAACCAACAAGGACCTACTGTATAACACAAGGACTGCTGCTCAATATTCTGTGATAACTTAAATGGGAAAACAATTTGGAGAAAAATAGATACATGCAAATGTATAACAATTATTTTGCGGTATATTTGAAACTATTATAGCATTATTAACCAACATGCTCCAATGTTAACAAAAAAATGTAAAAAAAGTAAAAAGCTATAGCCTGATTTTTAAAAGACTCTCATTTTACAGGTGATGAATTTGTTTGTTTATCTATGTCTTACAATTTATTTCCAGTGCTTATCTGATAACCTTGCTTCCCTTCAGCTACTCCTCACCTACCCTCCATCACTATTTCTCATTGACTGGACTGCTTTCTGCAGATAATCCAAGATTCCCTGCTGATGCTGTGGCTAAATGTGATCTCTTTCTCACCCTTACCTTGAAAGTTCCTGAAAACCAAAGACCACATATGAGTTCTGTAAATATGTGTATCTTTCCTCACCACATGAGACAAAAAACAACCTAAGGGGCACATATGATCACAAATGTAGTATGTACTCATGTGTAGTATGTAGTTCTAAATGACTACATACGACTACATCCAAGGAGTATCAACCATGTCTAAGCACCTTACTTGCCTCCTGAGAAACTTGTATGCAGGTCAAGAATAAATAGTTAGAACCAGACATGGGACAATAGAATGGTTTAAAATAGGGAAAGGAGCATGTTAAGGCTATATATTGTCACCCTGCTTATTTAACTTACATGCAGAGTTCATCATGCAAAGTGCTGGGCTGGATGAAGCACAAGCTGGAATCAAGGTTGCCGGGAGAAATGTCAATAAGCTCAGATATGCAGGTGACACCACCCTTACGGCAGAAAGTGAAGAGGAATTAAAGAGCCTCTTGATGAAGGAGAAAAAGAGGAGTGAAAAAAACAGTTAAAACTTAACATTCAAAAAATGAAGTTTATGGCATCCAGATGCCATGCCATCACTTCATGGCAAATAGATGGGGAAACAATGGAAACAGTGACAGACTTTATTTTCTTGGGCTCTAAAATCACTGCAGATGGTGACTGCAGCTGTGAAATTAAAAGACACTTTCTCCTTGGAAGGAAAGCAATGACAAACCTAGACAGCATATGAAAAAGCAGAAACATTACTTTGCCAACAAAGTTCCATATGGTCAAAGCTTTGGTTTTTCCAGTAGTCATGTACAGATGTGAGAGTTGAACAACAAAAAATACTGAGATCTGGAGAACTGATTCTTTTGAAGTATGGTGTTGCAGAAGACTCTTGAGAGTCCCTTGGACTGCAAGGAGATCCAACCAGTCTATCATAAAGGAAATCAGTCCTGAATATTCATTGGAAGGACTGATGCTGAAGCTGAAACTTCAGTACTTTGGCCACCTGAATCGATGAGCCAGTTCATTGGGAAAGACCTTGATACTGGGAAAGATTGAAGGTGAGAGGAGAAGGGGACCACAGATGAGATGGTTGAATGGCATCACTGACTCAATGGACATGAGTTTGAGCAAGCTCCAGGAGACGGTGAAGGACAGGCAAGCCTGGCGTGCTACAGTCCATGGGGTCACAAGGAGTCAGACACGACTGCGACCGAACAATAACAACAACAAGTGGAAAGTATTTGCTCAAGTTTTGGTGAATTAGCTGGAAAGTTTTGATATTTTACAGTTTGAAGGCATTTCATAGAAAATCTAATCCAAACTATTATTTGACAGATGAGAAAGCAGAGACTCAAAGAAATGCAGAGGATGGAAAGCATACTTTGGCATTAAATAGATAAACATTTGAATCCTGGCTCTGCCTGCAACTGGCTGTACAATCTTATCAATTCCCTTAATCTTTCTGATTGTCAGTTTTCTCTTCTGTTAATATAGAACTGCAAGGATTACTGCACTTTACTCCGTTGCCACTGTCACCAGTCTTCCTAATGTAAATCACCACAATCCCTTGCCTGGTTTCTGAATAGCCTCCTAACTTTTACTTCTCATAATTTTTTCTCCACTCAACACCCAAGGTGAACTTTCATAAAACATGAATCAGATCACATCACACTTAGTCCTTCAAAGACTTTTCATTGGTTTCAGAGTAAAATCCTATAAAGCCTTGCATGAGCTGACCTCTGCCTTTCCTGGATTCACATCTCTTCTTGGCCCCCCTCCAGCCATGCAAGAGTCCTTTCTTTTCCTGGAATATGCAAAATATGTTCTGGCTTGAGAGATTTGTATTAATTGTTTTTGGGTCTGGGGTGCTGTCTGCCTAGTTCTTCCCTGAATAGTTCCATCTCATTCTTTAGGTCCAAATACCCACTCCCATCCATGGTCACTCTCTGGGATAAGCTTACATATTGTATATATAAGCTTCTATATATCACATTAATCTTTAAAATTTTTTACAGCATTTATAATTATCTGTAATTATCTTTCTCTTAAAAATGTGTTTATCTTAAATTATCCATATCTCTTTGTATACAAGATTGTTATTGTATCATAACAGCATCTAACACACAGGAACATTTCTCAGAATTTAGGTATTTTTATTTATAAGAATACTGGCACACATAACTTTTGGTGTGAGATCATGGAAGTAGTTACTTGTTCCCATGGGATTTCCTTTGGGCTAGCAGTCAAATTTTAGGCCTTTCCTACCTCCCTGGGACTGGGAAGGTCAGATCATGGGTAAGGAGGGGACAATGCAAAATCAGGACCAGAGGAGAGTGGAGAGTGGACTGGAGGAAGTCTGGGGGACATAGCCAGGGCCAATGGGGTCAGTGTCAGTAATAGTGAGTACTGCCATGATCTGAGTATGAATTTGGTTTGGATCCTCCCCCCTCCCCAATTGTTATTCATACCCCTGATTATACTCCAGGGGGTTAGAAGTTAAATATACAGAGTTTAGGACAGTGAATGCTTCCTATTACTATCTTTGGCTTTCAATTACCAGGTGTTTTTGACTTTAGCTAGAAGAAGGCTGAAGCATCTGCTTTCAGGCAATTTTTAGACCCTGAAACTCCATCACTAAACCAACTGATGAGGCTTTTCAGGAGGTAAGAATTCAAAGGACTCATCCCAAAATAGCATGTTCACAGAACACAAGAACTTTTGAAACTCTGTGCTACACTCTGATGTCTCTACCTTCTAGTGATCTGATGGCCCAATTTCAAAACCTTGCCCAAGCCTGGACTCTTTCTGCTTAGAGAAGTTCTCAGAAGGAGGTCAGTAAAAACAGAGAATGGCTCTGCCCTGGGCAAAAGCCAGCAATACAGGGTCTGAGGTTGGCAGCAGGGAGTTGCCCAGTGGGCAAGAGGCAAACTAGCAAAACACCTTCAGGATTTATCATGATCCTTCAGAGCTGGACACTTCTTTCTTCTTTGATATATAGCATTGTATAGTTTTAAGGTGTACGATACAATGAACTGGTATGGTATTTATTTCAGGCTGATGGCCATAATCTAGTTAACATCAGTCGCATCATATAGTCCCAAGTTCTTTTTCCCTCATGTGGAGAGCTTTTCAGATCTACTCTCTTCCTTCCTCCTTTCTGTGCTCAGTCTTGTCTGACTCTTTTCAACCTCATGGGTAGAGGCCCGCCAAGCTTCTCTGCCCATGGAATTTTCCAGGAAAGAATACTGGAGTGGGTTGCCATGCCCTCCTCCAGAGGATCTTCCTGACTCAGGGATTGAATCAATGTCTCCTGCATTGGCAGGCAAATTCTTTATCACTGCACCACCTGGGAAGCCCATTCTAAACTCCCTTAAGAGTTCTCAAATATGCAATGCACTATTATTAACTAGAGTCATCCTGTTGTACATTACATCCCAGAACCTTCTTCTAACTAGAAGTTTATACCTTCTGAACATCTTCCTATTTTGCCCACTCACCAGGCCTTGTCTCTAACAGCAACCAATCTGTTCTCTGTATTTTTGAGTTCAGTGTTTTTTTTAATTTAATTTAAGATTCCATAAATGAGTGAGATCATATGGTATTTGTCTTTCTCTGTTTGATTTATGTCACTTAGCATAATGCCATCAAGGTCCATTCATGTTGTTGCAAATGGATGTATTTCCTTCTTTTTAATGATTGAAGAGTATCTCATTTTATATATTTTTGTATGCATTTTCTTTATTCATTTATCTATTAATGGACGCTTAGGTTGTTTATATATCTTGACTAATGCTGCGAAGAATATAGGGCTTCCCAGGTGACACTATTAGTAAAGAACCTGCTTGCCAGTGCAGGAGACTAAGAGACATGGGTTCTATCTCTGGGCCAGGAAGATCTCCTGGAGGGGGGAATGGCAGCCCTCTCCAGTTTTCTTGCCTGGAGAATCCCACAGACAGAGGAGCCTGGGGGACTACAGTCTATGGGGTCGCAGAGTCAGACATGACTGAAGCGACTTAACTTGCACACACATATGCATTTCCACTCATCTGTTGATGGACACTTAAGAGCATTTGTTTCCATACCTTGACTAATGCTGCAAAGAATATGGAAGTACAGATATCTCTTTAGGATAATAATTTTGTTTCCTTCAAATCTATACCCAGAAAAGGAATTGTTGGATTGTATAGTAGTTCTTTTTAATTTTTGGAGGAACTTTCATACTGTTTTCCATAGTGGATGCACAAGTCCTCCTTACTGGCATTTATTATTTTTATCCTTTTAATGAAAAATTTATCTCATAATCTTAATAATGAAACATGCTTCCTGTGCTTTTTTTGATCAATAAGGAGGATGCACTCTCAGCCTGAGAGCTTATTCTGGGTCTTATGTTTATTATTTCTGATCAGCAGCACAAAGGGCAAAGCCTTCTCTCCTCCCTCCTACCCTGCCTTGCTTTATCCTAATTATCCCCACCTTAATCAGGTGCATTTTGGCCAGAGAGTGACAGAAGGGACAGTTAGCTATGGAGCAGGAGTTACCATATTCTACTTTCAAGTACAAATGAGGCCAATACCACAGTTGTACAGCCTCCTGGGACCTGCCTGTTGATCTCTGGTCTTAGATACTTTGATCTTCCTGCATCCATGAGGATCATGATGAAGCAGGTACTTAGAATCAAGACTCTCAGGACTGATGTTGGGGTAGCAGTGGTGAGGGTAGAATATGGGAGGTGTGGCAACCAGATCAGCCTTTGGTAATGAGAAGGTAAGAGAAAGCAAGAGCCTCACTTGAATTTCATGATCTATTTCTCTGCTCCATTATCTCTGTTCTTTCATGGGCAAAGTCCTGCCATGGCAGGTCTGTGGTACTTCTCCCTAGATGCAGAAAGCCATTTCAGAACCTTCAATTCTCTTATCCTTTCAGGTCTGGCCAGAGCATTGGAACACCATTACTCAAGAGAACATCCTCCTGGCACCATGTTGTGCCTCCCAGGGCCCTTTTAATCTTTTGCTCCTCCTCTCTCAAATCCTGCTGGCAAATATCAGCAGGTCCATCTTGAGCTTTGCTTAGACCTCTTGGGGAAAGCTTATTCGAATCTCCAGTTTCTGCTTTGACTTCTTTTCTTCCAAAAATGACTTCATTTGGTATAAAATCACACAAAATAACCCCCAAATTATTACAATCTAGTCCTTTCCTAAATTTACCCTCAAATATTCTGCAACATGTTCAGTTGCTGCTTTCTCAATGTGGAAGGCTTTTTTTCGTGTCCTTCACACAGGGGGCTGTCACCTTCTCATACGAGTCTTCACTGATTACGAGCTCAGTTGGTCCCTTTGTTGTTGTTTCCTCTTCTTTTATCCTTCATAGTGTTTCTCATACTGGATAGTTTAAAGAAACAATATGTCTACTTTAATATCTGTCTCCTAAGTTAGACTATGTGTTCCATGGGCAAGAACAAGTTCTGTGCACTCTTGTCTACACAATACTCTGGAGAGGGCCCTGTGGATGCTGGATGCTCAGTACAGTGGGAAGCATCACAACACAGTGATTAAGCATATGAACTCTGGAGTTAGATTTCTTGAGTTAAAATTCTGCTTTTATAACTCACTCTGTGGGCCAGGTTCATTAACGTGAACCAATTTGTTTTTCAATTTTCCCATCAATACTTTGGAACAATAATATTTAACTCATAGTGCTATTGTGAGCATACATAAAATGTTTGGTACAATGCCTGACAAGTTGTAAGTGTCAATAAATGCTAATTAATGTTGGGATGTCTGGGTTTAGAGTCCTAGCAAGAGCTGTGACGAAATGGCATAGAGCCCACGGAGCAAACATTGCCTATGTAGTGAACTCTCCTGACCACTGAGTGCTGAAAAACCTCAAAAATAACTTTTCAGATTAGGGAACTAAGAAACAGAAATGTTAATGTATTTGACCTATTGGCAAACATTTATCATAGGCTTTATATGAGTACCGCGTGCTATGTGGGGTATTATACGCTAGTAGTCACAAGTGACTTTGTGGGTATTGGTGGCAGAAAATCAGGTGATTCAAATGTAGGTAATGAGGGAGCTCGCCTTCCTGAAACACTGGTTTAAATCATGGGGTTCAATATTTTCTCTATGTCAATGCACAAGAATCATATAACATCTCCCACCAATATGACATTGACTATGGCAGTGATGTTCTTGGCAGGGGCAGGAAGCACTGAGAAGGAGCCTGTGTGTTTGAAGTAGCCTCATCTCCAGAGAGGCTGGTGTGGCCTCTATAGGAGAGGAGACCGGTTTCCATCCTGTCAAGAGTCTTTGCAAGCACACGCAGCAAGCAGACGCATGAGATACATACAGTGTTTATTGTGGAATACGACAAGCAAACGCACACACAGTCTTCACTGGTGACGCAGCAGCTGGCAGCATTTGGGACACGAGAGGGGAGATCCTCAAGGGAGAATTCATCCATGGCCTCCTTTTTAAGTGGAATCCAGGTCAGGTGCAGAAGGGGTAGCATGGAAGCATGTCAGCCCTTCTGAAGTGGAGAGGATGTCAGCAACCACCTTCTCTATCAGTCCCCACTGCTTGTACAAATGTGTCAATACCCTCTCACTATGCTATCTGGAGCTCTGAATCATTCTCAGTTCTTTTTTCTCTCCTTTGAAAGGTAACTAACTGCCCTGAGTCTCATTCCTTCAGTGTCCTAGTTGTTGCTAGAGGGTAATCTTTGCTAATGGATTGTCAAAATATGCAGAAAACATGAAAAAATTCAAACTGTTACCTCTACCCCTTACACATACGCAGAATGCCCAAGCCTTTGGAAGGTCCAAAGATGAGGCACTAAATTCTATTGATCACGTTGTGTTAGTAAGAGGACAAGCAGCTTAATTTTTGTTTCTCTATTGACAAATGCAACCTCATAACAGAAGTTACAATGACAGCCAACACTTTTTGAACATTAGGTACAAATTAATAAGTCAAATAGTCACAAGGACATTTTTTGAGGTAGGTCATCTTATTCATACTTTACCTAAGACAAAACAGAGGCTCAGAGAAGTTAACTCACACAGCTACTAAGTGGCCACGCCAGGGTTTTAATCCAGGTTATTTGACCTCTGGGTCACTTGACTGACTCTTGTGGAGCACACAAGTGATACTTCCTCCCAGGCTGGACCATAGGTGCTCAAGTGCTTATGCTCTTAATTCAAGTAAGCGTTTCTGGTTAAGAGCAAGCCTAATTTTAGTAGCATCTTCAATTTCAGGAGAACTGGTAGAGTAAATTAGGAGCTTCACCTCAAAGCCAATCCAATTTTCCACTTGTAAAATTCAAACAGGCTTGATGTTTCTAAGACCATATAATGGTATTTTGGATATACTATGATTGTTTCCATTGAACTTCATGTCATCTTTTAGTTTCATAAGAAATTATTCCCAAATAACCTCAACATGAGAGTTCTCTTGTCTTTCCCATGTGAATGCTTAAATTGGTCTTAGGTCACCTTGGGATTATATCATTTCTCAACAACTTAAACGTGACACTTCAATACAATCCCTTTAGTTCTGTTTCATTTCTTTTCACCTGAATAATGTTGACTTGACATTTTCATCTCCAGGACAAGAACTAACAGAAGTAAAAATCATTCTATATTTTATCAGCTTTCCCCCAAGCTTATTGTGCAGCAAAAGTCACATTCTACAAATCTCATTTCCTCACTAGTTTTTTTTTATTTTTTATTTTTTTACAAGGGATTGAGGGAGAGGCATTTTTCAAAATTGTAAAAGTCAGGGGACCTCTGTATTATTTCTGAAAATTCCTGTATATCTCTAATTATTTCAAAATAGTTTTTAAATTGTTAAATATACACAGAGAAGAGTATGTTAAAGAAAATGTATGGTTTAAAGGGAACACGTTTGTGAACACAGGTGTCCACCACCCTGATTACAAAAACAACATCCCCAGTGCCTTGGAAGCCTACTTCCCATCTTGCCATGTGCCCCTTTCCAGTTACATATTCTAGTCTCTTAGCTGGAGGTACCATCTTCCTGACTCCATTTTGACCAGAAGTTAAAAACGGTGCAGCTAGAAGCAGGCAGGACTGGCTAGTTTGAGAGCCAGATAGCTCATGAGCAATACAAATCTATCTGGCTCTGAAGAATTGACTGTAGCAGTTAGCAAACAGTCCGAGCTTTCCAATTTGTGTTACTGAGGGGCAGCTTCTTTCATTCCTTGACCATTTTTACTATAAACGCATTGTCTCTTATCTATTATAGACATTCTACTATGGATGTTTGAGTATGACATGGAATAGGGTAAAGGGAAGAGTGTGGGGAACGGGAGATATATGCTTCAGTCAGTTTAACGATCAGTTCAGTCATAAACTGACATTGGTGTGAGAAGTTCTTTTTAAAATAAAGAAAGATTGGTTCCTGCATAACCCATATGTTCTTTTTTCCTTAGAACAATTACTGTATTAGAAGTGGAGTTCTCTACCTCTCCCATATTTGCACTGTAGACTTTATCTACTGAGGATCATCAGGGAGGAACTAATGATTCTCAACGCTGTCCCATCATTCCAAGAAGCTGGAGTGCCTTGATCCTAGTAGAGATGATTTATTAGCTTGACTCTCAGAAGAGGCTTCTGATGCCAACCTACCCCAAGATGAACTCTTCTAATGTATGGTGAGGGTCACATGCATGCATGCTAAGTCACTTCAGTCATGTCTGACTCCTTGAGACCCTATGGACTGTAGTCTGCCAGGTTGCTCTGTCCATGGTATTCTTCTCCAGGCAAGAATTCTGGAGTAAGTTGCCATGCCCTCCTCCAGGGGATCTTCTCAACCCAGGGGTTGAACCAGTGTCTCCTGTGACTCCTACACTGAAAGTGAATTCTTTACCACTGAGCCACAGGGGAAGTTCAAGGGTCACATAAGAAGACTCAATCATCTTATCTTCCCTGATATCCCTCAGCTGCTTTCCATAAGTTCTCACAGAGATTATGAGATAGGGCAATAGTGTGGCTGAACTGGGAGGGATTGTATAAAGTAAATAGGAACATAATTATTATATACTTGGACTAGAGATATTGTATTGTGTATTCTCTGAATGTTGATGGGAATCATGACATCAGTAAAATTCCTGAAGATCTTTTTTGCCAAAGATCTTTGTGCTTGTATTCTATGTATTATTCCATAATCCTAAATCACAGCCCTCACAGCTTGTGTGTGTGTGGGGGGGGGAGGGTGTTTGTGTATGTTTATGTGTGTGTCTGTGTGTGTGTGTGTGTGTGTCTGTAAGGGAGAGGGACACAGGAAGGTGTCACACAAGGAAGGGAGCACACAAGGTCCTGTGATAGTAAATTAATGGATTTGAAGATCATTTCAATCACACAAGATATCTTTAATTTACCTTTGCAGTACACGGTTTTTAATTTTATACAGATGCTAATCAGAGATGCTCTAAGAACAAGGATTAAGACTATGATGCCTCTGAAATGTTAGTCTCTGCATGTTTAAACCATGGACAAAAATGTTCAAGGAATGACAGATGTTCTGCTTCTCTGAATAAGAAAAAAGTTTAAAGTTTTAGCATCAAAAAGAAAAAAGACTAGTTATGCCTCCAAAATATATCTCTCAGAAAAAAATACTAGTGATGCCTCTGAAATGTAGCTCCTTAGAAGAGTCATTGTCTATTTGGTGACCTAAACTGGTGAAAGAGTAGCTGTTCCTTTGCCTTGTGGATCTGGGTAGCTCTGGGCTCAAGGATATCTGAAAGGATGTCAGTTTCATCTTCCTGTAACTTCAAGGCGGAGGTTGTCCTTCAGTTCTGTTCAGTTCAAGTCACTCAGTTGTGTCTGATTCTTTACGACCCCATGGACTGAAGCACACCAGGCCTGCTTGTCCATCATCAACTCCCGGAGTTTACTCAAACTCATGTCCATTGAGTTGGTGATGCCATTCAACCATCTCATACTCTGTTGCCCCCTTCTTCTCCTGCCTTCAATCTTTCCTTGGCATCAAGGTCTTTTCAAATGAGTCAGCTCTTCACATTGGGTGGCCAAAGTATTGGAGTTCCAGCTTCAGCAACAGTCCTTTCAATGAATATTCAGGACTGATTTCCTTTAGGATGGACTGGTCGGATCTCCTTGCTGTCCAAAGGACTCTCAAGAGTCTTCTCCAACACCGCAGTTCAAAAGCATCAATTCTTCAGCACTCAGCTTTCTTTATACTCCAACTCTCACATTTGCACATGAACACTGGAAAAACCAAAACTTTGACTAGACGGACATTTGTTGGCAAAGTACTGGCTCTGCTTTTTAATATGCTGTCTAGGGTTGGTCACAACTTTTCTTCCAAGGATCAAGTGTCTTTTAATTTCATGGCTGTAGTCACCATCTGCAGTGATTTTGGAGCCCTCCAGTAAAGTCTATCACTGTTTTCATTGTTTCCCCATATATTTGCCATGAAGTGACGGGATCAGATACCGCGATCTTCATTTTCTGAATGTTGAGTTTTAAGCCAACTTTTTCACTCTCCTCTTTGACTTTCATCAAGAGGCTCTTTAGTTCTGCACTTTCTGCCATAAGGGTGGTGTAATCTGCATGTCCAAGGTTATTGATATTTCTCCTGGAAATCTTGATTACAGCTTGTGCTTCATCCAGTCCAGCATTTCACACGATGTATTCTGCATATAAGTTAAATAAGCAGGGTGACAATATACACCCTTGACGTACTCCTTTCCTGATTTGGAGCCAGTGTGTTGTTCCATGTCCAGTTCTAACTGTTGCTTCTTGACCAGCATATAGATTTCTCAGGAGGCAAATCAGGTGGTCTGGTATTCCCATCTCTTGAAGCATTTTCCATAGTTTGTGGGGACCCACACAGTCAAAGTCTTTGGCATAGTCAATAAGGCAAAAGTAGATATTTTTCTGGAATTCTCTTGCTTTTCTAATGATCCAATGGAAGTTGGCTATTTGATCTCTGGTTCTTCTGCCTTTTCTAAATCCAGCTTGAACATCTGGGAGTTCACGGTTCACGTACTGTTGAAGCTTTGTTCATAGTGATGCTTCCTAAGGTCCAGTTGACTTTGCATTCCAGGATATCTGGCTCTAGGTGAGTGATAACACCATCATGGTTATCTGGGTCATGAAGATCTTTTTGTATAGTTCTTCTGTGTATTCTTGCCACTTCTTCTTAGTATCTTCTACATACCATCTCTGTTCTTTATTGAGCCCATCTTTGCGTGAAATGTTCCCTTGGTATTTCTAATTTTCCTGAAGAGTTCTCTAGTCTTTCCCATTCTGTTGTTTTCCTCTATTTCTTTGCATTGATCACTGAGGAAGGCTTTCCTAGCTCTCCTTGCTATTCTTTGGAACTCTGCATTCAAATGGGTATATCTTTCCTATTCTCTTTTGCCTTTCACTTCTCTTCTTTTCACAGCCCTTGTAAGTCCTCCTCAGACAACTATTTGGCCTTTTTGTATTTCTGTTACTTATGGATGGTCTTGATTACTGCCTCCTGTATGTTGTCACGAACCTCCATCCATAGTTCTTCAGGCACTTTGTCTATCAGTTCTAATGCCTTGAATGTATTTCCCACTTCCACTGTATAATCATAAGGGATTTGATTTAGGTAATACTTGAATTGTCTAGTGGTGTTTCCTACTTTCTTCAATTTAAGTCTGAATTTGGCAATAAGGAGTTCAGGGTCTGAGCCACAGTCAGCTCCTGGTCTAGATTTTGCTGACTGTATAGAGCTTCTCCGTCTTTGGCTGCAAAGAATATAATCATAGATGCGTGGATTTATCTCTGGGCTTTCTATTCTGTTCCATTGATCTATGTTTCTGTCTTTGTGCCAGTACCATACTGTCTTAATGACTGTGGATTTGTAGTATAGCCTAAAGTCAGGTAGGTTGATTCCGCCAGTTCCATTCTTCTTTCTCAAGATTGCTTTGGCTATACGAGGTTTTTTGTATTTCCATACAAATTGAGAAATTATTTGTTCTAATTCTTTGAAGAAGATCTCTGGTAGCTTGATAGGAATTGCATTGAATCTATAGATTGCTTTAGGTAGTATACTCATTTTCACTATATTGATTCTTCCAATCCATGAGCACGGTACATTTCTCCATCTGTTTGTGTCCTCCTTGATTTCTTTCATCAGTGTTCTATAGTTTTCTATATACAAGTCTTTTGATTCTTTAGGTAGAAATACTCCTAAGTATTTTATTCTTTTTGTTTCGATGGTGAATGGGACTGTTTCCTTAATTTCTCTTTCTGATTTCTCACTGTTAGTGTATAGGAATGCCAGGGATTTCTGTGTGTTGATTTTGTATCCTGAAACTTTGCTATATTCACTGATTAGCTCTAGTAATTTTCTCGTAGAGTCTTTAGGGTTTTCAATATAGAGGATCATGTCATCAGCAAACAGAGAGAGTTTTACTTCTTCTTTTCCAATCTGTATTCCTTTGATTTCTTTATCTGCTCTGATTGCTGTGGCCAAAACTTCCAAAACTATGTTGAATAGTAGTGGTGAGAGTGGGCACCCTTGTCTTGTCCCTGATTTCAGGGGGAATGCTTCCAGTTTTTCACCATTGAGGATAATGTTTGCTGTGGGTTTGTCATATATAGCTTTTATTATGTTGAGGCATGTTCCTTCTATTCCTGCTTTTTGGAGGGTTTCTATCATAAATGGATGTTGAATTTTGTCAAAGGCTTTCTCTGCATCTATTGAGATAATCATGTGATTTTTATTTTTTAATTTGTTAATGTGGTGTATTACATTGATCGATTTACGAATATTGAAGAATCCTTGCATCCCTGGGATAAAGCCTACTTGATCATGATGTATGATCTTTTTGATGTGTTGTTGGATTCTATTTGCTAGAATTTTGTTGAGGATTTTTGCGTCTAAGTTCATCAGTGATATTGGCCTGTAGTTTTCTTTTTTTGTGGCATCTTTGTCGGGTTTTGGAATTAGGGTGATGGTGGCCTTGTAGAATGAGTTTGGAAATTTACCTTCCTCTGCAATTTTCTGGAAGAGTTTGAGTAGAATAGGTGTTAGCTCTTCTCTAAATTTTTGGTAGAATTCAGCTGTGAAGCCATCTGGTCCTGGGCTTTTGTTTTTTGGAAGATTTCTGATTACGGTTTCAATTTCCGTGCTTGTGATGGGTCTATTAATATTATCTATCTCTTCCTGGTTTAGTCTTGGAAAGTTGTACTTTTCTAGGAATTTGTCCATTTCATCCAAATTGTCCAGTTTATTTGCATATAGTTGCTGATAATAGTCTCTTATGATCCTTTGTATTTCTGTGTTTTCTGTTGTGATCTCTCCGTTTTCATTTCTAATTCTGTTGATTTGGTTCTTCTCCCTTTGTTTCTTGATGAGTCTGGCTAACGGTTTGTCAATTTTATTTATCTTCTCAAAGAATCAGCTTTTGGCTTGGTTGATTTTTGCTATGGTCACTTTTGATTCCTTTGCATTAATTTCTGCCCTGATCTTTAAGATTTCTTTCCTTCTACTAGACCTGGGCTTCTGCATCTCTTCCCTTTCTAGTTGCTTTAGGTGTATAGTAAGGTCATTTATTTGACTTTTCTCTTGTTTCCTGAGGTGAGCTTGTATTGCTATGAACTTTCCCCTTAGCATTGCTTTCACAGTGTCCCATAGGTTTTG
>ML663009.1:29905448-29934842 GCA_007570785.1 Antilocapra americana | reverse complement strand
CTTGTGTGGTTTTCTGGTGGGTGAGTCTAGGTTTCCTCACTGTTACTCCTCACGTCGGCACTGGGTCGCCTCTCCAGATGCCCGATGTCCTCTGCCAGCATTCAGTTCCTGTTTTTTGGAGTTTGCTCGGCCTTTAAAAGTTCTTTTGGTATATTTATTGGGGAGAGAGTGTTCTCCCCGTCCTATTCCTCCGCCATCTTAGTTTCGCCCCTGCAAAGAATATAATCAATATGATTTTGGTATTGACCATCAGGTGACATCTGATGATGTCCATATATGGAGTCTTCTCTTGTGTTTCTGAAAGAGAGTATTTGCTATGACCAGTATGTTCTCTTGGAAAAAAAAAAAAAAAAGTTATCCTTGAAGATGTTTTATTCTAAAGCAAAGTCAGATAGGCATGCTTATTATACAAAACAGCCTGGCAATAACATTGTCTCCTCATCCTTCCATTCTGGACCTGTGTCTTAACATGTGACATATGTAACATTAGCAGTAATGCCTTTCTGATCTCCCTTGGCCTTTAGTTGCCCTTTTGGAACCTGCTTATCTGTTCAAAATAGTTAAGTTGTACATCTCTTTTTATTAGTGAGTCAAAATCTGTATAAGATAAAGCTTGAGAGCTAAATTGGGCCTGAATCTTAGGAGGCCTTCAATGGACTACACAAAATTAATTGCAGATTTGGGAGAAATGACAGTTGATCATAGTGAAACTTAGGAGGTTTAATTTGGCATAGACCCAAAAGAAAATTGGAGATAGAGATGCCAGTTAAGGTGCTATTATAATAACTAGGGAAAATATAAAAATGGCTGAAACTAGAGTAATGAGCATGATATATGCAACTTAATGCAGAGTTCCAAAGAATAACAAGAAGAGATGAGGATGTCTTCTTCAGTGATCAATGCAAAGAAATAGAGGAAAACAATACAATGGGAAAGACTAGAGATCTCTTCAAGAAAATTAGAGATACCAAGGAAATATTTCATGCAAATATGGGCTCAATAAAGGACAGAAATGGCTTGGACCTAACAGAAGTAGAAGATATTAAGAAGAGGTGGTAAGAATACACAGAAGAACTATACAAAAAAGGTCTTAGTGACCCAGATAACTACGATGGTGTGATCACTCACTAGAACCAGACATCCTGGAATGTGAAGTCAAGTGGGCCTTAGAAAGCATCACTATGAACAAAGCTAGTGAAGGTGATGGAATTCCAGTGGAGCTATTTCAAATCCTGAACGATGATGCTGTGAAAGTGCTGCACTCAATATGCCAACAAATTTGGAAATTTCAACAGTGGCCACAGGACTGGAAAATGTCAGTTTTCATTTCAATCCCAAAGAAAGGCAATGCAAAGGATGTTCAAGCTACTGCACAATTGAACTCATCTCACATGCCAGAAAAGTAATGCTCAAAATTCTCCAAATCAGGCTTCAACAAAATATGAACCATGAACTTGCAGACGTTCAAGCTGGATTTGGAAAAGGCAGAGGAACCAGAGATCAAATTGCCAACATCTACTGGATCATAGAAAAAGCAAGAGAATTCTAGAAAAACATCTACTTCTGCTTTATTGACTATGTCAAAGTCTTTGAATGTGTGATTCACGACAAACTGTGGAAAGTTCTTAAAGAGACGGGAATACCAGACCACCTTACCTGCCTCCTGAGAAACTGTATGCAGGTCAGGAAGCAACAGTTAGAACTGGACTTGGAACAATAGACTGGTTCCAAATTGGGAAAGGAATACATAAAGGCTATATATTGTCCATAATGCTTATTTAACTTATATGCAGAGTACATCATGTGAAATGCCGGTTGGATGAAGACCAAGCTGGAATCAAGATTTCAGGGAGAAATATCAGTAGCCTCAGATACACAGATGACACCAGCCTTGTGGCAGAAAGGAAAGGGTAACTAAAGAACCTCTTGATGAAAGTGAAAGAGGAGAATGAGAAAGCTAGCTTAAAACTCAACATTCAGAAAAGCTAAGATCATGGCATCTGGTCCCATCACTTCATGGCAAATAGATGGGAAAACAATGGGAACAATGACAGACTTTATTTTATTGTTCTCAAAAATCACTGCAGATGGTGACTGTAGCCATGAAATTAAAAGATGCTTGCTCCTTGGAAGAAAAGCTATGACCAACTTAGACAGCATATTAAAAGCAGAGACAATACTTTGCCAACAAAGTCCATCTAGTCAATGCTACTGTGGTTTTTCCAGTAGTCATGTATGGATGCAAGAGTTGGAGTATAAAGAAAGCTGAGTACTGAAGAACTGATGCTTTTGAACTGGTGGTGGTTGGAGAAACCCTTGAGAGTCCCTTGGACAAAGGAGATCCAACCAGTCCATCCTAAAGGAAATCTGTCCTGAATATTCATTGGAAGGACTGATGTTGAAGCTGAAGCTCCAATACTTTGGCCACCTGATGATAAGGACTGCCTCATTGGAAAAGACTCTGATGTTTGGAAAGATTAAAGGCAGGAGGAGAAGTGGTCATCAGAGGATGAGATGATTGGAAGCCGTCACCAACCTGATGAACATGAGTTTGAGCAAGCTCTGGGAGTTGGTGATGGACAGGGAAGCCTTGCTTCTGCAGTCCATGGGGTCACAAAGAGTTGAACAGAAATGAGCAACTGAAGTGACTGAGAGCAATGGGAAAAAAAGAATACACACAGGCAACATGAAAAAACACAACAGGCCAAATTTGTGAAACTAGTGTAGCCAACCTGGTATTTGCTTCTTCTTCATTTCTTCCCAATGAATTCCCGATTTTGTTTAGGAATGTACCTCTCCCTCAACTTGTTCTGGGGTAAAATGAGAAGGAAACTGACTCTATCCCAAGCACCAGTGGGTGGACCCTGGTTAGCCTGCAACCCCATCCTGTTCATTCCACTCCCTCTGGCAGGGATTAGTTTAGAAGCGGATATGTCTCCAATTCTAGCCAGAGTGATGTGAAGTAAGCTGTCCTGGGGATTAAAAAATGTTTCTTATACTCTTAAGAAGGAAATACTATTAGACACACTCCCTTTCTTTCTTTGGATATTGTGCTGTCTGGATGTGGTGTCTGAATCTGTGGGTAGTGGTCTTGTTTCTAGGCAAAGCATACAAGATGGCAAAGCCAAGGGGATTCAGAGATGTGAAAACAGAATCACTTCATCTATGAAATTCTTGTATGTGAGATGGTACATTTCCTAAATGCTAAAGCTAATTGGAATTAGGATTTTCTGTGACTGGAAGCTGAGGCCATCTTGATGTAGTAAGAGAGATGAGAAGTTTAAGATGACTCTAAGGTTACAGCCTGAGGGGCTTAGAAGAGTGATTAGTCTCTCCCGTGGTGCAAAATGATTGGACTTTAGAATCTGACAGACCTGGGTCCAAGTTCCAGTTCTAGCACTTATTGTATGACTCAGATAAACTGTTCAGCTTCTCTTAGCATGTTTTTCCTTTTCCAGAAGTTTAATAATTATCCCATATTCTCACAGAGTTATTGTAAGGACAGTAGGACAACATACGAAGTGCTTATTGCTAGTAGTAAATCTGGTTTTCCTGCTTCCGCAATTCCATATTTGTCACCTGGTTCCAGAAGAGTAGTTTCTTTCTAAACCTAGCCTGCTGCCCTGATGTCATGGACCTCAGCCCTTAGCACAGTGTCTATGCACAATAAGTGATAAATAAAAATGGAAATGAAGGATGCACAGATGGATGGAGTTAGGGAGCACAGAAGGATGAAAGTCATGGTTTTAGGTTGGGAAGGGGTTGGTGGGCCGGGTTAGGAGTAAGGCCGAGTAGTTTTGTTAGTTTAACAGCAAGGTGGAATGTCAGATGGGATAGTCAGCAGGCAGTTATAAACAGTAGGAATTGGGTCAAACACCTGTTTGACCACAGTGCCATATTTGAGTGATTTTAATAGTAATTTGGGGCTGCCCTGGTGGTTCAGTAGTAAAGAATCTTCTTACCAATGCAGGAGACAAGAGTTCAATCTCTGGGTCAGGAAGATCCCTTGCAGATGGTAATGGCAACCCACTCCAGTATTCTTACCTGGGAAATCCCACAGACAGAGGAGCCTGGTGGGTTACAGTCCATGGAGTCGCAGAGTTGGACATGATTTAGTGACTAAAGAAAAAAAAAAGCAATAATAATTTTAAGTGGGAGGAATGAAGGGGCCATACCATACCACACATTTTTTAGTTGGTACGATAAGGGATTAAGAGGGTTAGGGTTTGATTTCAGTCTAATAACCACTAAATCTGTCCACTTAAGGAGAAGCAAACATTTAATTGTTTAACATCTTGTGAAAAAGAAAACCAACAATTTAATGTCCTTGTTAAATTGGATGGGTGGCTTTGACATTACACAGAACCAATTTTAGTCACCCCTGTTCTGGCAGAAGCCCAGCTACAAGGATTTGTATAACACCTGGCAGGCAAAGATCTGGGTACCAGAAGAGAGGCTCACCATGTGGCCATGAGCAGGGGCCTGTGGGAAGTTAAAACTCTCATGTTTAGGCTTTTTGTGGCCTCTCTCAATGCCTGGAGGAGCCACAGTAGATAAATTATCCAGTCATTACAATTTCAATAAATATAAATTGACCTCATTTACTCATTGCTTGGGTGTAGAATTTCTGGACGTGGAAGGACAGACTGAATACTAAAACAAATTAATGACAATTTTGAATGCTGTAATCATATTTCCTGGTTACAAGGGCTTGGGTGGTTTTCCTGCCAGCTGAATGATTCTCATTTGAAAAACACAGATGCATGTTGGCAGGTCCTGTGCTATCCCAAACACACTGTTAGAAACTCAAATATAGTTATTTAAATTGCCAGATAGAAGTACAAGTTCTCACCCAGCTCAGCTGTTATAAATGCTTATGAGATCAGAGTGCCTGGCTCAGGCTTTGGATCACTTTTTTTTTTCGATGTAGGTGAGAGGAGAGTTATGGGAGTAAAATTGGGAAGCTGGGGCCAAAGTGTTGTCACTTCTTCATATCTTTCTCCTTCTAATTCCTGCAGTGATGAGAAAAGAGATGTTGGATAACTTGCATCTACCATAGGCTGGGGCCTGCATGTCTTCGCAAAACCAAGACCAGTAGGCAAGAAATTCTTTTCTTGCAGGAACCAAACAGCCTTCCATTCTCAGCTGCTGTGATTTACATGGATTATCTCATATAATCCTAAAACAGCCCTGGAAGGAGAGACTGTGGCTATCACCATGTTGCAGATGAGGAAACAAAGGTGAAGAGACATTAAGTACTTTGCTTAGCACGACATGGGTAAGCTCACTGGCAGAATGAGACTTGAACCTCAACCTAGGTTTCTTAGATTCCAAAGCCAGCATTCTTAACCCTGAACAATATTGTCCTAACCGAGCTAGTGTAGAGTATTGGAAAACTGAGGTTGCCGGTAATGCTAGGGTCTTTGAGAATTTTGAAGTGCTTGTAGGCAGATATTTGGAATGAGGCCATGGGGCTTCCTAAGTGATGGGCCTATAGTCACAGGTTTAACTTAATAAAAAGATTACCCTTCCTCCTTCACACAGGGATAATGAAATAATATGGATTATGAGAACTCATCACCTGTTTGGCAAAAGTCCCTCCAGAGTAAGCCAGATGAAACCTTGGATGATTTGGAGTTCAGCAAAGTTCACAAAACCATCAGAATCTGTGTTCAGAACAGGCTTGCTCTCTGTAGAGCCCCACTCATACTTAGGACCCAATGCATTTTTCTTCTTAACACCTGCTTTCTAAGCACAGTGTTGGATTCTATTCCTACCTAGACCACAATAGAGAATATTTGCTTCTTCCTTTCTGGTAACGAATTGCTTCCTTTTTCTCGTTTTCAAAATATAAAAAGAGATCTTGCAGGAACATTTTAATCATCCTAGATGGGATTCTTTTGCCTTAAACTCAAGCAAAAGAAATGCAATCATTTTCTTTGGTCTTCTGTGTTCAGGTCAACAGAGATTCTTCCTGAGGTTCAGTGTAAGTTTGTTTTTCTACAATTTAAGCTTTCCCCCTCTAATTCTTCTGGCATTATTATTTGGAAACTGGCTACGTGGGGGGGGGTGGGGGGAGCTGGAAGAGATGGAGGTGCTTTTTGGATATATTGAGTCCTGATTTGAGCTCAGCTTTGTAGAAGTTGACAGCTGCTCTGCATATTAAAGAGAATATATTCCTTGTATGTCTATTTTTATTTCCTCCAAGCACTAGGAAGCCTTCATTGAAAGGGAGGTGATCTCTCTCAAGAGACTGAGCAGGTTGGAAAATAATAGGGGTTTTTCAAGCTTTTCAGGTGCCTAGAAATTGCTCTTTTAGAAACAGCCTTTTGCTTTTGAAACAGTTAATTGAATAGCATTTACATTCATAATACTACAAGAAATCATCCAACCCTATGTGCAGTTGTGACAGCTGGAAAGGATTTTCAGTCATCTGCATGCATCAGATCCTATGGAACCTCTGTTGCCCTCTCTCTCTCTCCCAGTAAGCTATGAAATACATTTTCTTCTGCTGACACTGCAGCATGAACTTTCCATAGCAACTTATTCCCATACCACCTGTTAATAATGCCAAGAGTAATGTGTTTAACTCCCTGCATACTGTGCCAAAATGTTTACACAATTCAGCTTATTCCAGACTTTAAGTACCAGACATAAATCCTAAACTAACTGTGTCCTTTCCAAACACTCAGGGAGTTGGTTGCAGCATATTTGTGGGTAAAATTGGGCAGATTTTTTGCAAGTAGTTTTTAATAAAAAGTAGGATACTCCTTTGGGGATTCTTTGTTAACTCTTTTGGGATTCTCAAAAATGAATGCCTTTGTAGAATGTGATGAAGTATGAGTGCATCTTTTTAAAAAAACATTAAAAAATTTGAAGTATAGTTAATTCAAAATGTATTAGTTTCAGGTGATGAATACTTCTTTTCAGTTAAATATCAGCATTTTTGGCAATGCCCTTAAAACCAGAACTAAAACTTCTAAACTAAAAATTTGTTAATATAAATATCCAGAGATTATTTTTTATAATTTATCATCTGTATTTCTAATAATATGAACTAACATTTGTTTGTAATTCATTTTTTATTGTTTTAATTTATTACTACTCTTATGAAAATTCTGTACAGATAAAAATCTACATTTTGCTGCTGACAAACCTGACTTATACTAGGAAGTGATCTGCCTAAGGTCACACAGTTAGTAGGCGATAGAGCTGTATCTACCCTTTGATGTGTTTGTTTCTGAATCTCGAACTCTTTTCCACTGTATCAAAACTGTCTAAAAACAGCACATAAGGAGATATTAATAGGCATGTCTCAAAAGGTTGTTCTGTGACTGTTACCTTTGGAAATTTGAAAGTCTATTCTTCTGGATATTCACAATGTACAAACATACTAAAGACTCTGAGAAGTCCTGCAATAGAGAAACCTGCTTAGTTCTGTGCAACTCAGCCATTTCCAAGCTTACCTGAACCTGGTGCACTTTTCGCTCAGCACAGCTATTATGAATCAATTCGAGGCTCAGTCTGTGGAACACAGGTGAGGAAGACACTGCACTCTGCCTAGCAACTCCAAGTGCCCCATGGGTCAGCTCTCCTCTCCTCTTCACTTGGTTTCCAGTCATCTCTGAAGTGCCTCTTGAAGAGGATATATAGAAAACTTTTCTGTCTCCCCACAGCTATTCCTTGTTTGTTCTCACAGAGCTCCTGCCTCTTGTTAGTCTCTCAGTCATGTCCAACTCTTTGCAACTCCATGGAGAGCAGCCCACTGGGCTCCTTTTTCCATGGAATTCTCCAAGCAAGAATATGGGAGTGTGTTGCTATTTTCTCTGCCTCTTGGGAGTACTTAAATCTGACTTCCTAAATGGGAAGTCCTGCCCTTATTCAAATTTTGAAACAAATAACAAATAAGGCATGGATTGATCAAAGCTCAAATGATTTATTCAGATCTCCAGAGAGTCAAACATTCATATTTCCATCTGAAAACCTCAACTCAGTTGAGCCGAACTCTCTGCTTGAGCAAACATTTTCATGGGGCCCCACATGGTGACAAAGCCAAATGAATTGATCAGTTCCTCCAAAAAGCATCTGATATTATTATAATATCATGCACACATGGTCTAAATCTAAAATGACATCATTCCTGGGTAAAGGGCTCAATGAGTGGGGAATTAGTAATTCCCAAGAGCATAAATAAAAACTTTCACAAAAGTCTATTGTCCACTAAGTACCCAGAGCCTAAAACTGAGAAAACCTTGCTTACAATCAGTGTAAGTATTTAAAAACTTCTCAAATTCTAATTAGAATGTTCAGTTTTCTTTCAAATCCTTAGCATTGTGTAGATACAGCAAGGAATTTTGAATAATTGATTAATTATTCCTTTCCATTCTTCAACTCCTCCAGTTCATATTGTACTAATCTGGTGCTTCATATTATGTAGAAAATTTTATTGTTGTTAATTGACTCCATGCCAGGGACCTTTAGCTATTATTAGCAAATGAGTAAAATAGAAACTAGGCAAAATCAAGAAGGAATAGCCATGGTCTTCCTGAAAGAACTTTGAAACTAAAATTGCCAATTACTGTTTTAGTCTTCCTGGTCTTTTCACTGTTATCCATCTAGATCATAATGTTTCTTTTTCAAGACAACCTATAATAAGATTCAAAAATGAAAACTCTAAAACCACTGTTTGAAGTATGCAACATAGACAAATTGATGAAAATTGTAAACTGTAGGTCACAAGAGCATTTAAAAAACATCCAGGGCAGAAATGACCTAGCAAAGTAAGACATTAATGAATTTGGATCCAAAAACACCGACAGAAATGTCAAAACCTTTCAGCGAAGTATAAAATAAGGAATTAAATAAAAAACTGCTCCTCTGGATTGGACTTTTTCTAGGGCAACAACTACTGAGTCATTAAGGAAAATGAGAGTCCCGGAGATGCTGATTGCCTGTGATCAGTCTCTGCTCCCCAGATGGAGTCAGTGTGCCACCCTTGCCAATAGCACTAACTCAGCCACCTCCTTGGGGTGGGGCTGCATCTGCTTATGCTCCTGGTGAGCCTGCTTTTTTGACCTTAGAGTGAAGGGATGTAATTTAAATGTGGACATTTCTTAAAGTTCAGCTAATCCAGAGCTTTTGTAAAAGGCCAAATGCTGCAGAACAATGATGGTTGTCTTATACCAAAAACACAATTAAATATTGTCTATCAGCTGGCTTATGGAAAAAAGAGTGATAAGTCACACAATGTACTATTTGCATAACTGCATGCTAAAATAATCATCATGTCACCATCAGGGTTGTAATGACTGCACAGTAGTGATGAGGTTATGCCATGCTAGCCATACTCTTTGGGCTGATCAGAATGATCATCCTTGTGATTAAGGGCATTGTTGAGTTTGCTTTTGTTGGAAAGATCTGCATTTGCCCTCTCTTTGGAGAGAGCAACATTTGTGAATACAATTTTCCTTTAAATGGGAGTTTGTCTTATTTTTTGATGCACAGGTTACAGAAGTCTGCCGTCACAGAATTCCAGAGCCAGCACGGTTCCTGAAGGTCACTGAGGCTGCGTGTACAAGCTGCACACAAACAGGGTCAGGACGATCACATCTGGCCATTGCAGTTCATTTACACAGCTGGGATACAGAAACATCAGTTTCATCGTGCATGCTGTGCCAAGCACCCTGCTGATTCCTGGCCTCAAGGACCTGTGAAGGGCTCCATCCGCAGCACTGGGTTCTACACACCCAGTCTGCTCATGGGTGGACCAGGTGACACTGGGTGTTATGTTTGGGAGGAATCAGCACTTGTGCCCTCAGAATCTGCCCATCTGCTGGCACTTTGCCTGAATTTCCACCCACTAGAGTCACTCCTTTGGCTTAAGGCTGTGGTTTCCCCATCGTTTTTTCCCCCTTTAGCACAAAGAATTCTTTTTAACATCAAAACATTTTACAGATTTCCCACATAATCATTATATTTTTATATTTTGATGACAGAAGAAAGACAAAACAAAAGCCAGTGAAATCTGGCAAAAGGCACAAAACAAGAGCTGCTAAAATCTCAGTGGTGCTTTTACATGGTTTCATAGATAATAAATTACACTAAAAGCTTGAAATATTTGAAAAACAGTCACCCATATATCTACTATAGTTATATTATTTATTAAAGTTAGAGATAATATTTTGTAAACATGTGGATTCATGGGCCTCTCAGTCTACATCCTTACTCTCTGCTCCTCCAGTCATGTGCTCTATGGCCCATTGAAGGGAGCCATTGAGTGAATCAGCATTTTATAAGCTTGTGTTTTCTGAAACATTGTTTTACAGGGTTTAAAATAAATGTGCAAAGAAAGAAAAAGTTTGGAAAAATGCTGGGCAATACAAAATCAAATTGTTTTTGGTACTGCAGATATTCTCAGAACCTTAATCACTGACATGCATTTTTGAATCACTAAGGTTTCAGAATTCACTAAACTTCTTGAATTATGAAAACTTTTTGTAGGCTTATCTGGGAACATTGTCCTGAATGACACAGCTCTGGATTAAAATATTGTCTCCAAAAGATGTCTGTTGAATATAACTATATAATTTAGGAGAATAAGACTAGTAAGACTTTTGCCTCCAGGAGGATATTACCAAGATTGACTCCTGAGAGAACTTGGGTTGTCAGAGGGAAGGTCTTGAAGGACTAGCTTCCCAGACAACTCACCTCTAAGGAACCTGAGGTATGTGAAATCAGAGCTTCTTGTCTCAAGTGACCCTTAATGGCTATCCTTACTTTCTCATTAAATCCCCCCCTCCTTATAATAAAAATCTCAGAAGCAAAGAGAACAAATATCTCAGAATCCATCAGAAATTCAAGTAGTACAGTAAATGGAGACATTCTGGTACCATCAGGATAGATGTTCTTCAGGTTTCAAAGAAAAATATTGTATGTAGAATTTCTGTCTTTAGGCTGGATAAAGGTTTTGCTTGTTTCTTTTATACGGCAGTCAAGCCCCATTTCAGTACCAGAATGAAAAGGCCCCTTCCCTTATAGCCTGTGTGTCAGGGGTAGATGCAGATGGCTAGAAGCTGCCTTCTGCGACTTCCTCTTCTGCCTTCTGAATTTCCTAAGCCTCAGCTCCCCCTCACCGATTATCCCCCTGACATATACTGAGCCCCAAATTGTACCTGTTAGAACTTCCTCCTCAAACCTTTACACTTAAGGTTTAGATTCCTGTTTAAATTCTGACCTTCCTGGAAAACGTAAAAGTGTGTTAGTCTTTAGCAATCTTAGTGTGATGCTGAAAACAGGATTGATGATGTTGCAGGAGTGTGTGGAATGGTGAAGGCGTTTGAGTAATGAGGACAGGCCCGCTGGAGCCACCTAAAAGGTGGCTCTAGATAGAGACTCAGGGGACCCCAAGGGAACTCATTTTGCCTGTTAAATGGCCAACTTAAACAGCTAAATCTCTGCAGTAAAACAAAGGCAGGCCATCTGTGCTTGCAGACACAGCTAAACTAATGTGAGGGAGAAAATAGGAGCAATTACTTAAAAAAATTTAAAGCCGCAAGCAATTCTTCCTCAATCAAGTGAATACATCAGGTTAGAGTGGTTTTGGACTTGAGGTTACTAGCAGAATGGTTTCAATTTGTCATTCTCCTTTCATGTGGAGACAGCACTAATGAGTACCTCTTTGCCACTCACTTATCTCGGGGAAGACATAATTTTGCTTTATAGCCCTTTCACACAACATCATGTTGATCAGTTAATAATTTATCAAGAACCTCTAGCCAAATATGAAAACAAATGTGCCCCATAACACATCACTATATCTCTCTTTGGAACCATTCGCATTAACAGGCATAAAGTCAAATTACAAAACATCTGTGCTTTTTCATCATCTTATTATAATGTGATTTTAACTTTCCATGCAATTAGAATGGAAATCATCCCAATTAAAAGGTTTGAACCACTGTGGTGCTCCTATTGAGGTGTTAAAACATTCATTCCATCAAATAGGGCAAAAAATGATTCCCTTTGGGATTTTCTCTATTAAACTAGTTTCCTAATTATGACAGGCTATTTAAATAGCTTTGGCTTTACTTCTTATCTCAAATAATACAGTTCAATTAGCCTGTAAAAAATTTTAGGTCTCTAGTGACAAATCTCACAATAAATCCCATCTATAACAGAGGATACAGTTACCTATTAAAATATTCTTGGGAGATCCCATTTTCCCCTTTTTTCTACTTATGCTCCCAGACTCAATTCTGTCTATTCTCTGAATATAAACTATTATAATCAGCAGTAACAGTAGTGCCAATAATAATTTATTAAGCATCTACTAGGTACCAGGCATATTACATGTGATATGTTTATTTTAGTTATTTTAATAATAGTCCAGTGTTATAGATATTATCCACATATTACAGATGAGCAAATGAGATTGAGAAGTGATTTGAAAGCTTTTCCTCTTACTTAATCAGTGTCTGAAATTAGATTTAAACTCACTCATTCATCACCAAAGTTCATGTTCTTAACCACAGGGCTTATTCTAATTTTTGTTGGTCCTTTAAAAAAATTCATTGAATATAATTGTGCTTTTCTTTAGTTAATTAAATAACTAATATCAGGGTAAAATATAATTATTTTTACTTTACATTATGATCATTTAAAAATATACACAAAACTAGAGGGACTAATATAAGGGATTCCAATAAACACCCCTATATATATATGACTGTCAGTATATTCCTTAGGAGTATTTAGGGGCAAATTCAAGGCATCACATCACCCATGAATATATCAGTGTATATCTCTGTCTGGGGGTGTTTTCTAACATAGACACCATGCCATTATGGTACCAAACATGGTTACTGTCTAACATGGAGTCTGTATAAATTGGGGTGCTTGTAGGGAACAGATGGCTTATTCAAAAGAGGTAATTGAAGAGAGTTTAATAATTAGAGAGTCATTTCCTAGACAGGTTGATAAGAAGTCTAGGGGTCCCCAAGGAGAGAGGGGTCTAGAATTCTCAAAGAGGAAGAAAGGACAAACTTTTTTGCCCCTCTACATTCCTTAGGATTATATAACAATAATGTATCCTGACTGAGGACAGTCTCTGGATTAAACCTTCTGGCTAATCCTGTTATTTTAAAATGTAAATTATGGGAGTAGGTCTGTCTTTACAAGGATTATATAACAATAATGTATCCTGCCTGAGGACAGTCTTTGGATTAAACCTTCTGGCTAATCCTGTTATCTTAAAATCTAAATTATGGGAGTAGGTCTGGTGAGGTCTTTATAACCTCCAGACATTCTTTTGATTCATTGGAGACTATATAACTCCATTGCTAACACTAGCAAGGGGATACTCTTTCTGCCTCCTTCTGATGCCTATGTCAAAATCTTTCTCTATCTCCTTTATACTTTAATAAAACTTTATTACACAAAAGCTCTGAGTGATCAAGCTTCCTCTCTGGCCCCGGATTGAATTCTTCTCCTCCAGAGGCCAAGAATCCCTGCATCTTTTCATGGTTCAACAACAACCTTTCAATAAGGGACTATTTACAAAGGTGTGGCCAGAGTTAAAGATGCCATCCCTGAAGGCTAGCATTAATGGGAAACTGTTATCACGGGTAAGCCTGAAGCAACAAGGGGAAGAAGCATCCTAGAACTTGGAGAGAAAGCTGGATGGAAGGGAAAAAGATGGGAAATAAACATTTTACTGACTTTCCTATTACCCTCAGCTTCTCTTGGTGCCTTTCATTGGCCATACCCAACCAGAATTCAGAGGAAAAGTGATCCGAAACAATTAATACAGGGTTGGTAAATCCTTTTCTGTAAAGGGTGAGAAAGTTAATATTTTTGACTGTGTGGGCTGCATACAGTCTTTGTCCCTCATTGTTGATTGCTTTCTCTGTATAATCATTTATTCCACAGGTTAATTGAGATATAACTGACAAAACTGTAAGATGTTTAAAGTGCACAATGTGATGATTTGATATACATGTGCATAGTGAAAAGTTTTCCTCCATTGAATTAATTAACACATCTATCACCCCACATATTTATCTTTCCCTGTGTGTATTTGTGAGACCATTTAAGTTCTACTCTCTCAAATGTCAAATATACAGTACAGTATTATCAGTCTCCTTAGTCAACATCTCTTTAGACCCTCAGACCTTAATCATCTCATAACTGAAAATTTGTTCCCTTTTATCAATCCCTCCCTATTTCTTCCAACTCCTCAATTCAGTGCAGTTCAGTTCAGTCACTCAGTCGTGTCCTACTCTTTGGGATCCCATGGAGTGCAGCTTGCCAGGCCTCCCTGTCCATCACCAACTCCCGGAGCTTACTCAAACTCATGCCTATTGAGTTGGTGATGCCATCCAACCATCTCACCCTCTGTCATCCCCTTCTTCTCCTGCCCTCAATCCTTCACTGCATTAGGGTCTGATCCAATGAGTCAGCTCTTCCCATCAGGTGGCCAAAGTATTGGAGTTTCAGCTTCAACATCAGTCCTTCCAATGAACACCCAGGACTGATCTCCTTTAGGATGGAATGGTTGGATCTTCTTGCAGTCCAAGGGACTCACAAGAGTCTTCTCCAACACCACAGTTCAAAAGCATCAATTCTTTGGTGCTCAGCGTTCTTAATAGTCCAACTCTCACATCCATATATGACTACTGGAAAACCAAAGCCTTGACTAGATGGATCTTTGTTGGCAAAGTAATGCCTTTGCTTTTTAATATTCTGTCTAGGTTGGTCATAACTTTCCAACTCCTAGCTCCTGGAAACCAGTCTTTTACTCTCTATTTCTATGAGTTCAACCTTGTATTTGTTTATTTGTTTAAGATTCCACATATAAGTGATACCATACAGTATTTGTTTTTCTATGCTTGGTTTATTTCACTTAGCACAATGCCTTCCATGTTCAACCATATTGTCAGAAAAGACAGCATTTCCTTCTTTTTGTTAAGGCTGAATAATGTTCTATTGTATATATACCATTTTTTATTTATCCATTCATCCATCAATGGACACCTAGGTTAATTCCATTCCTTGGCTCTTGTGAATAATGTTGCAGTAAACAGTAAACATGGAAGTTACAGACACCTCTTGGAGACAATAGTTTCATTTATTTTGAATAGATATCTCGAAGGAGGATTTTTTAAACACATGGTAGTTCTATTTTTAATTTTTAGAGGAAAGTTTATATTCTTTTCCGTGGTGTACGTATCAGTTTACATTCTCAACAACATTATATTTTGTACACTTGTATACTTTTATATTCTCAGCAATGGACAAGGGTTCCCTTCTCTCCACGTGCTCACCAACATTTGGTGTGAGGGGATATGTCTCACTGTGCTTTTGACTTGCATTTCTATATCTTTCATTTTTCATTTTTACATATTGCTTTATAATGTTGTGTTGTTTTCTGCTGTACAACAATGTGAATCAGCCATAAGAATACATATATTCCCTCTCTCTTGAGCCTCCCTCCCACTTTCTTCCATCTTACCTGTCTAGATCATCCCAGAGCTCTGGTCTGAGCTCCCTGTGTTATGCACCAATTTCCCACTAGCTATTTGACACGTGGTAATGTATAGATGTCAGTGGCATTTCCCTATTAAGGACAGTGATGTTTTCATATACCTGTCGGCCATTTGTAAGTCTTTATTGGAGAAATGTCTACTCAGATACTTTGTCCACTATTTAATTGGCTTGGTTTGATTGATTTGCTAATCAATTGTCTACTCAGGTGCTTTGTCTACTATTTAATTGATTTGGTGTTGGGTTGTATGAATTCCTTATGTATTTTGAATGTTAACCTCTTATCAGATATGTGGTTTGCAAACATTTTCTCCCATTTCATGGGTTGCCTTTTCATTTGGTTGTTGTTTTTCTTTTCTTTGCAAAAGCTTTTTATTTTGATGTAGCTCCACTTGTTCTTTTTTGCTTTTGGTATAAAATTAAAAAAAAAAATCACCAAGGTCAATGTCAAGGAGCTGTCTATGTTTTTTTCCTAGGAATTTTATTATTTCAGATCATATATTTGTTTTAATCTATTTTAACTTCATTTTCATGTAAGGAGTAATGTCAGGGTCCAGTTTTATTTTTTGTGTATTACTGTCCAATCTTCCCAAAACTATTTATTATAGATACTGCACTTTCCCCACTGTATGTTCTTGGCTCACTTGTCATAAATTAATTGAACATATGTGCATGGTTTTGCTTCTGGGTTCTCTATTCTTTTTTATTTGTCTATGTTTCTATGCCAGTGTCATACTGTTCTTACTACTATAGCTTTGTAATACGGTTTGAAATCAAGAGCCACCAATTTCATTCTTTCTCAAGATTTTTCTTGCTTTAGAGGTATTCTTGAAGTTTCACGGAGATTTTAGGATTGCCTTCTATTCTGTGAAACTATCATGGGATATTTGATAAGAATTGCACTGAATTTGTAGATTGCTTTGGGTAGTATATACATTTTAACAATAGTTGTTTTTCCCAATCCATGAACCCAGAATATATTTCCATTTATTTGTTTCTTCTTTTTTTTTTTTTCCAATAATGTCTTACAGTTTTCATTATATAGATTTTTAGCTTGGTTAAATTTATTCCTAAGTATTTTTATGCTATTGTGAATAGGATTATTTCCTCAATTTCTCTTTCTTATAGTTTGCTTTTAGTGTATAGAAATGCAATGACTTTTGTATATTGATTTTTGTATCCTGCAAATGTACTGAATTCATTTTTTAGATTAACAGTTTTTTGTGTGTATGGAGTCTTTAGTGTTTTATATAAGTTGCAGAGACAATCTTACTTCTTTTCAGTTTAGATATACTTTATTTCTTTTTATTGCCTAATTACCATGGTTAGGACTTCCTGTACCATGTTGAATAAAAGTGAAGGTGGCCCCCTTGTTTTGATCCTGATCTTAGAGAAAACACATTCAGTTTTTCACAAGTGTGGAATGAACTGTGGGCTTATCATGTATGGCTATTATGCTCAGCTATGTTCCTTTTATACCCCAATTGTTTAACATTTTTATTTTATTATGAAGGGATGTTATACTTTGCCAAATGCTTTTTTTTGCATCCATTAAGATGTATCATTTTTATCCTTCATTTTGTTAATGTGGTATGTTAATGTGTTGTATTTCATGTATTGATTTGCAGAAGTTGAAATATCCTTACATCACTGGAATATATCCCACTTGAACCTGGTATATGATCCTTATACTGTACTATTGAATTCATTTTGCTAATATTTTGTTGAGAATTTTTACATCTATACCCATTAAGGATATTGGTCTTTGATTTTCTTTCTTACAGTTTTGGTATCAGGGTAATGTTGGTTTTGTAAAATGAAGGTGGATGTGTTCCTGCATCTCTTAGAGTTTGAGTTTGGGAAGGATTGGTATTAATTATTTAAGTGCTTGATAGAATTCACTGATGAAGCCATCTTTTGTTTAGAGAGGTTTTTGACTGCTGATTCAATCTCCTTACTAGTAATTGATCTGTTCAGATTTTTCTGTCTCCTTATGATGTTTTTAAGAATTTACCTATATTTTTCTAGGTTTTCCAATTTGTTCATGTAAAATTGTTCATAGTAGTCTCTTTTGATCATTTGTATTTGTGTAGTATCAATTGTAATGTCTCTGCTTTCATTTATAATTTATATTTATTAAAGTTCTCTCTCATTTTTCTTGGTACACCTAGCTAAAGATTTGTAATTTTATTTAAAATAAACAGCTCTAATTTTCATTGATTTTTTGAAATCAAAAGAGAAATCAATGCTATCTCAAGAGAAATTAAAATAGAAATACAATGTACTAAACTTATGGGATTCAGCAAAATCATTTCTAAGAGGGAAATTTATAGCACTAAATGCCTACCTTGAGAAAAAAGAAAAGATTTCAAGGAAACAATCTAACTTTACATTTCAGTGAACTGGAAGAAAGAATAACAAACTAAAAATTAGTAGAAAGAAATAAGTAACAAGGACCAGAAAAGAAATGAAATGTATAAACTTTAAAAAATGTAAAAATTAGATTTTACTCACAGGGGGTACATTAACAGGCCACTGGCCAGATTCGGCCCTCAGGCCATAGTCTGCTGACCTTTTTAGTTTCCAAAGACCAGTTTCCTAGAACACAGAGTAAAGTAGGGTATAGAGTGGTTCTAGAAGAGCAGATGAAAAATATCTAGAGATAGTCATAATCAAAGATGGCTTATTCAAATGAGGATCCTAACAAGATCCACACATTGCATTTACTAGCTATGTCTCTTTATTTTATAAACTCTCCCCTCCATTCTTGATAAATATCACTGATTTTTTAGTAAACAACACATTTTCTCCTGTAGACAAAAGACATGATTGTTTTCTTGTGGTATTTTTCAATGTATTACTTTATCGTCTATATTTCCTACAAACTGTTAAATTTGAGGCTTAATTTTATTCAGATTCAAACTTTCAGGAAATAATAATTAAAAGCTGGCACTAAACATTTCCAATTATATCATATCATGAAGAATATGTTTCTGACTATCCCACTTCTATTTATACTAAGATTATCAATGAATTCAGGTTCTATCAGCCATTTCTCAATTATTAAATTGTCTATTAAACATATGCCTACTCTTTTATAGCACTCATTAATGATTACTTCCTGTATCCATTATTTCATGAGATTTATAAAACTCATATGAAATGGTATTTTTAATTCCATAAGCCCTTCTGCATTCATTAGAATTATTCTGCAAAGATTTTCATTCTTTATTAATTTGGTTACTTAAAATATAGAGCCTATTAGAAATACAGGATAAACACTTGATTATTTTCCTTTATCAGTTTTAACAGCATTCCAGCAATCTTCAGTAGTGGTCACTGAGCTTTTAAAAAACACAGTATTTTGAAATTTAAAAATGTTATTTATATTTATTTAAAATAGACAGACAAATCCATAAATTTAAAATAAAAACATACATATATATAGTGTATAAAATCATTGCAAACATCATCATTGTGTTCCTTACACTATTTCATTTTAGGCAAATGGACACTTTAATGTTAGCTTTTGTGTCTTTGTGTGTGTGTGTGGCTTAAAGCAATAGAAAATTTATTCTCTTACAGTTCCTAAGGCCAAAAGTCAACATGTAGGCACTGTTGCACTCTCTCCAGAGGCTCCAGGGGATATTCCTCGAGTCATTTTGAGGGGTGTTCCCTGCCTTTTTGAGCCCCTGGTGACTTTATGGTTCCTAAGGTTTGTGGATGTGTCACTCTGATTGCTACCTTTACAAGCTCTTTGCATCTTTGTGTCTATTCTCTGTGTATCTCTTGTCATATGAACACTTGCCCTTGGATCTGGGGACCAGCCAGATCATCATGGGATCTTTAACTTGGTTACATCTGCAAAGACCAGTTTTCCCAAATAATATTGTATTCACAGGTTCTGGGGATTAGGATGTGGACATATACTTCTGAGGCTACCATTCAACCCACTTCAAATATCTTTTTATGATTTATTTTGTGATGATTGTTCAACTAACAGAAAAAATATGGTGTTTTGTGGACTGTTTTTTTAATGTATTAAAAACTATAATATTGCAAATATAGGAGAACTAATTGACATTTTGCTTTATATAAATATAACACATAGTAAAAGTTTACTAGTGACTAAGAAACTTAAAATGATCAAATCAATAGTAATAAATAACCACAATCTAAGAAAAAAATGTTAGTTTACTAGTACAATTATTTGGTTTCCTACCATTCCTTGGTACTATATTTGTATTCATCAGGGAACGAAAAAAAGGTAATAGGGTCAGAATTAAAAAGTAAAATAATGAATCATATTGTTTTACTTCCAATTGATAGAAGAAACTTGAATTGGCTTGTTACATCTTCAAGGATTCATTTCTACTGTCTATTGTAAATTTCCTATCCCAATGGTGTCCCACCACATTTAGAATAGAACGGCTTACCCATTCTATAATAGCATGAAAGAGTTGGAAGACATAAAAGCACCAGATATATGTTCTCTGTAACTTTTGGGAAGTGAGAAAATGTTAAATTTTTTGTTTGAAATCATTATGCCTCTGTATCAAAGAATCACAAATTCCAAGAAAGAAAATTCTTGATTATATTAGGAACCTTCAAACAGAGAAGCATTTTACATTGCCAAAATCCATACTTTATCCCTCAGTATCACCATAGTGACTGCGATGTAGCCTTCTGTATCCTCTTGGTGGCTTTCTCTCTTCCTACTAGAGCAATAAATCTCAGGCTTATCTTATGAATTTCCTGTTCAGCCTCTGAAATCAGCAGTTTCCCCCAGCAGCTCTTGTTTCTTTTAGGAGGAAATATTTGAAGATCAAAATTTGGGTGTTAGGGATGCTCATCCCAGTATTGTCACTGTTTCTAGGCTTTATTTCCCTTAAAAATCAGTTGTCTATTGCTTATTTTTTTTATAATACTGGGTGAATGTATGTCTCAGTTGTCCAGGCATAGTCTAAGTTTATGTCTATTCACTCAGCACAATTATTAATGGTGTCCCTTAAAAGCATCTCAGTTTGAATAAGTTACATGATCATCCTACTTAGAATTAGCTTAATCTGTTTTTAGTGGGCACCAAAAGAATGTTGCCCAAAGCCCTTTAGTTTCACTAAAATAGGCTTTGGTGTCAATGTCTGAGTCAATTTTCCAGATACATGGTGTTGTCTTTCAATATGCAGGTTTCCTTTATTTTTTTGTGTGCTCAGTTGCTCAATTGTGTCGACTCTTTGTGACCGCATGGACTGTAGTCTACCAGCTCCCTCTGTTCATGGAATTTTTCAGGCAAGAGTACTGGGGTGGGTTGCCATTTCCTCCTCCAGGGGATCATCTGGATCCAGGGATTGAATCCACATCTCTTGCATCTCCTGCATTGGCAGGCGTGTTCTTTACCACTGTGCCACCTGAAAAGCCTTTCTTTTATTTTAGGAAAGCTATCTAATTTGACAGTTTGTAGGAACTGTTCTCTGTTCAGTTCAGTTCAGTCACTCACTTGTGTTCTACTCTTTGTGACTTCATGGAGTGCAGCTTGCCAAGCCTCCGTGTCCATCACCAGCTCCTGGAGTTTACTCAAACTCATGCCCATTGAGTCGGTGATGCCATCCAACCATCTCATCCTCTGTCGTCCCCTTCTCCTGCCTTAAATCTTTTAGAATCAAGGTTTTTTCAAATGAGTCAGCTCTTCACATCAGGTGTCCAAAATACTGGAGTTTCAGCTTCAACATCAGTCCTTTCAATGAATATTCAGGATTGATTTCGTTTAAGATGGACTGGTTGGATCTCCTTGCAGTCCAAGGGACTCTCAAGTGTCTTCTCCAACACCCAGTTCAAAAGCATCAATTCTTCGGTGCTCAGCTTTCTTTATAGTCCAACTCTCACATCCAACATGACCACTGGAAAAACCATAGCCTTGACTAGATGGACCTTTGTTGGCAAAGTAATGTCTCTGCTTTTTAATATGCTGTCTAGGTTGGTCATAACTTTCCTTCTAAGGAGTAAGCATCTTTTAATTTCATGGCTGCAGTCACCATCTGCAGAGATTTTGGAGCCCCCCAAAATAAAGTCTGACACTGTTTCCTCATCTATTTGTCATGAAGTGATGGGACCAGGTGCCATGATCTTAGTTTTCTGAATTTGAGCTTTAAGCTAAGCTTTTCAGTCTCCTCTTTCACTTTCATCAAGAGGCTTTTTAGTTCTTCTTTGCTTTATGCCATAAGGATGGTGTTATCTGCATATCTGAGGTTATTGATATTTCTCCCAGCAATTTTGTTTCCAGCTTGTGCTTCATCCATCCCAGCGTTTCTCATGATGTTCTCTGTAGTTGCTTTTGATTTTCCTTTGGAAATTCTCATCATACATATTGATTTTCTTTGTTCATAGTCTATCTATTATTTTCTTTCCTATAGTCTTATTTTTTTTTTTACTTCTTTATTTTCTTCCTTCTATCCTCTATTCTATTATTGTGTGTCCTCTCTGTTTTCTGGCTTCTTATGCTTTTTGTAGGTTTAGTCTTCATTCTAAGGTGGATTGTTAGATATTAAAAATATTTTTCCTATTTTGTGATCGTACTTAGTCATGTTTACAGTGTTTTTGAAATTAAAATGAAGTTAAAATTTGAAAAAAAATAAAGTGGGTTGTTTTCCTTCATTTTAACAATCCCCCCACCTCCCCTTACACCCAAATCCTGACAGAAGTTTTTCATATACTTCTAGCTTTCACTCATCAAATGTCTGAGATTTTACTTCTAGGTTATTCTATTTTTTCATAGCTCCTATACTTCTTATTTTTATCTCAACTTTTTTTTTTAATGTTAAACTGTAGTTTTCATCACCTTTGTGGTCTTATTTTTGGGAGAGGGTGCCTTAAATAATGATTTTTTTCTCTTTTTTTATACAATGTCCTTTTATGGGGTTTAATTGAAATCCTTTTTATTTTCTCTTGTTAATTTGAAACTCCATCCTCTCTCTCTCTCTCCTTTTTTTTTTTTTTTTAAGGAGATTCCTGTGGAGTCTGGTCAGATGGTTTTCCTAGAGGAATGGTTTTAAGGCGCCACCCTATCTTGTTACCTAGATGTATTGGAAACTGTAGCCCATCAGTTCAGCCATCTCACTTCCTTTGGACTCCATCAAAATTTGAATCTTCTCTCCATTTTTCATCATTGTTTCTACAAAACTCATTTATTTTTTCTAGAACCATAGTGATTTTTTTCCTCTTAGAGTAATTCTTTCATTCCAGAGGGAAGGATCTTGTTGCATATTTTTTTAATTGGAATGCATTTATTTTAAATTAATTTATTTTTTAATTGAAGGATAATTGCTTTACATAATTTTGCTGTTTTTTGTCAAACCTCAACATGAATCAGCCATAGGTATACATATCCACTCCCTTTTGAAGCTCTCTCCCATCTCCCTCCCCATCCCACCCCTCTAGGTTGATATAGAGCCCCTGTTTGAGTTTCCTGGCAATCCCTCTCCTAGGCATATACCCCGAGGAAACCAAAACTGAAAGAGAAACATGTATCCCATTGTTCATTACAGCACTATTTATGATAACTATAATATGGAAGCAAGTTAGATGTGCATTGACAGATGAATGGATAAAGAAGTCATGGTATATATACACAATGGGATATTACTCAGACATAAAAAGGAATGTATTTGAGTAAGTTCTAATTGAAGTCAGTTCATCGCATTTGAGGTGGATGAACATAGGACCTATTATACAGAGTGAAATGAGTCAGAAAGAGAAAGATAAATACCGTATTCTAACACATATATACAGAATCTAGAAAAATGGTACTGAGGAATTTACTTATAGGGAAACAATGAAGAAACAGACATAGAGAATCGACCTATTGCATATTTGAGGCTCTTGAGGCTGCTTTGGACCTCCTGGTACTCTCAGAGATGTTTAGTGCATCATTGTTTTAAACTTGTCTGCTCACTGGTGTTTGGGTAGCTTTCCTCCAGTTTTATCAGCTAATTTTTTCCCCAGATTTTCTTGCTGAGGATTCCATTCAGAGTGTGGCCCTCTCTAACCAAGAGAGAGAATTTGATGAAATTTCAATACTTCAGATCTCTGAAGACTATTGGATGTCTCTTTTCTCTCCTTTCCACTGCCTCCACAAGCTGTAACCCTGCAAGTGTCCTGAGTACATTCTGCTGTTGATAGTGGTTTGGTGTTAACGGAATACACTCCTGGGTGCAACAGAATTCCTTGTCATCTCATTTGGTTGAATATGCTGCCTTTTTATTTATTTTTATTTTTTCATAATAGTAAAGGATGTTTATCAGTTTTCACAATCAATAGCCAGACAAAAGATAAAAGATAATTACAATTGCAAGCCATAATGGGGACATGATTAACTTAACAATATAAAATAATTACATATAATTTGGGGGGTCAGGCAGAGTGATGTGGTAAGTGGAAGTGTATACATGCACATGTTTTCATCTACCCAGCTAGTCTATGTCTTTTGTTTGGTGCATTTAATCCATTTACATTTAAGGTAATTATCAATATGTATGGTCCTATTGAAAGTGAAAGTGTTAGTCATTCAGTCGTGTCTGACTCTTTGTGACTCCCTGGACTGTAGCCTCATAGGCGCCTCTGTCCATGGAATTCTCCAGGCAAGAATACTGTAGTGGGTTGCCATTCCTATTACTATTTTCTTTATTTTTTCGGGTTTATTTTCTATAGGTCTTTTCCTTCTCTTGTGTTTCCTGACTAGAGAAATTCCTTTAGCATTTGTTGTAAAGCTGGTTTGGTGGTGCTGAATTCTCTTAACTTTTGCTTGTCTGGAAAGCTTTTGAATTCTCCATCAAATCTGAATGAGAGTCTTGCTGGGTAGAGTATTCTTGGTTGTAGGTTCTTCCCTTTCATCATTTTAAACATTTCATGCCAGTCCCTTCTGACTTGTAGAGTTTCTGTTGAGAAATCAGCTGATACATTATGGAAGTTCCTTTGTATGTTGTCATTTTCCCCTTGTTTCTTTTACTATTTTATCTTTGTCTTTAATTTTTGTCAGTGTGATTACTCTGTGTCTTGATGTGATCCTCCTTGGGTTTATTCTGCCTGGGACTCTCAGTGCTTCCTGGAGTTGGTTGACTATTTCCTTTCCCAGGTTAGGGAAATTTTCAAACAGCTTCTAGGGAAGCTGTTATCTCTTCACATATTTTCTCAAGTCCTTTCTCTCTCTCTTCTCCTCCTGAGACCCTTATAATGTGAATGTTGGTGCATTTAATGTTGTCCCAGAGGTTGCCTTTTTATTTTTAAGACTTGTTATTCTAGCTGACCTTTTCTGGTGGCTCAGTGGTAAGAATCTGTCTACAATGTAGGAGACATGGACTTCATCCCTGACTTGGGAAGAGCCGCTGGAGTAGGAAATGGCATCTTACTACAGTATTCTTGCTTGGGTAAATCCCATGGTCAATATAAAAGAGGCAAAAAAGATATGAGGTCAGAAGATGAGCTCCCCAGGTTGGAAGGTGTCCAGTATTCTACTGGGGAAGAGTGGAGTGAAACCGCTAATAGCTCCAAAAAGACTGAAGTAACTGGGCCGAAGAGAAAGTGATTCTGAGTTGTGGATGTATTTGGTGATGAAAGTTAAGTCTAAAGCTGTAAAGAAAAATATTGCATAGGAACCTGGAATCTTAGGTCAATGAATCAAGGTAAATTGCACATGGTCAAGCAGTAGATGGGAAGATTGACCATCAACATCTTAGAATCAGTGAACTAAAATGAATAGGAATGGGAGAATTAAACTCAGATGACTACTGTATCTACTACTGTGGGCAAGAATCCCTTAGAAGAAATAGAGCAGACCTCATAATCAACAAAAAAAAAAGTCCAAAATCAAGCACTTGGGTGCAATTTAAAAAATGACAGGACAATCTCAGTTTGCTTTCAAAACAAAACATTCAGCATCACAGTAATCCAAGTCTATGCCCCAACCACTGATGTTAAAGAAGCTAAAGTTGACTGGTTCTATGAAAACCTAAAGACCTTCTAGATATAACACCAAAAGATGTCATTTTCATCACAAGGATTTAGAATGCAAAAGTAGGAAATCATAGTAAAAAGCAAATTTGCCTTGGAGTATAACCTGAAGCAGGGCAAAGACTAAAAGAGTTTTGTCAAGAGAACACACTAGTCATAGCAAACATTCTTTTCCAACAACAGAAGAGATGATTCTACACATGGTTATCACCAAGTGGTCAATACTGATATCAGATTGTATTTTTGGAGCCAAAGATGAAGAAGCTCTATGTCTGCATGCTAAGTTGCTTCAGTCATGTCCGACTCTTTGCAACCCTATGGAACATAGCCCACAGGCTCCTGTGTCCATGGGATTCTTCAGGCAAGAATACTGGAGTGGGTTACCATGCCTTCTTCCAGGGGATCCTCCCAACCTAGGGATCGAGTCTGAGTCTCTTACATCTCTTGCATTGGCAGCCAGGTTCTTAACCACTAGTGCCACTTGGGAAAACTGGAGAAATTCTATACAGCCATAAAAAACAAGACCTGAAGGTGACTTTGACTCAGATCATGCACCCATATTGAAAAATTCAAGCTTGAAATGAAGAAAGTAGGGAAAACCTACTAGATTTTTCAGGTATGACCAAACAAATCTCTTATGGTTATACAGTGGAGGTGACAAATAGATTCAAGGGATTAGATCTGGTAGACCGAGCACCTGAAAACCCACAGAAGAAAGTTCATACCATTGTGTAGGAGACAGTGATCAAAACCATCTAAAAGTAAAAGAAATGCAAAAAGGCAAAGTGGTTTTCTGAGGAGGCTTTACACATACCTGTGGAAAGATGAGAAGCAAAAGTCAAGGGAGAAAGGGGAAGATACACTCCACTGAACAAGAAGAGATAAGAAGGCCTTTGAAGAATTAAAGAATTAAGAATTCTTGAGCAATTTAAAGAAGTAGAGGAAAACTGTAGAATGGGAAACATTAGAGATCTCAAGAAAATTGGAGGAAGATTGCTGCACTCAATATGCCAGCAAATTTCAAACACTCAGCATTAGCCAGAGGACTGGAAAAGGTCAGTTTTCATTACAATCTCAAAGAAGAAAATGCCAAAGAATGTTCAAACTACCACACAATTGTATGGGACAACAGAATGGCTCAAAATTGGGAAAGGAGTACAACAATGTTGTGTATTGTCATCCTGTTTATTTAACTTATATGCAGAGTACATCTAGCAAAATGCCAGGTTGGATGAATTACAAGCTGTAATCAAGACTGCTGGGAGAAATATCAACAACCTCAGATATGCAGATGATACCACTCTGACAGCAAAAAGTGAAGAACAAAACAGCCTCTTGATGAGGGTGGTAGAGGAGAGTTAGAAGACTCAACTTTAAAAAAAAACTAAGATTATGGCTTCTGATCCTATCACTTCATGGCAAACAGAAAGGGGAAAAGTGGAACCAATAACATATATTATTTTCTTGGGTTCTAAAATCATTGCAGACAGTGACTGCAGCCAAGAAATTAAAAGACACTTTCTCCTTTGAAGGAAAGTTGTGACAAATGTAAACAACGTATTAAACAACAGAGATATCATTTAGCTGACAAAGATACGTCTAGCCAAAGCTGTGGCCTTTCCAGTGGTCATGTACAGATGTGAGAGTTGGTCCATAAAGAAGACTGAGCACTGAAGAATTGGTCCTTTTGTATTGTGGTGCTTGAGAAGTCTCTTGAGAGTCACTTGGACTGCAAGAATATCAAACTAGTCAATCTTAAAGGAAACCAACCCTGAATATTCACTGGAAAGACTGTTGCTAAACTTGAAGCTCCAATACTTTGGCCGCCTTATGTCTTTTCCATCAGGAAAAGACCTGATGCTGAGAAACATTGAAGACAAAAGGAGAAGGGGGTGGCAGAGGATGAAATGGTTGAATAGCATCCCTGACTCAGTGCACATGAATTTGAGCAATCTCTGCAAGATGGTGAAGGACAAGGAAGCCTGGCATGCTGCAGTCCATGGAGTCACAAATAGACAAGACTTAGTGACTGAAGAGCAACAAAAACAGCATGTCCATGACTGCAGGGCACATTAGGAGACTTTCAGTTCCATAATAATTTCACTTTCACATGGATAAGAATGGACTGGATGATAGTTAAGTGACAGTCAGGGACAACACACAACAAAAATCATGCTGCCTGGGAAGTTCGCTTTCATGGTTTGCCTCTGCCTTTCTGAATTGGATGAACTTTTGCCACTCTCTCATATGTCTCATGTCACTATTCTCTCAAAATGTATCTAATGACCTCCTATGTGTGTAAGTCATTCAGTCATGTCCTACTCTGTGACCCCATGGGACTATAGCCTGCCAGGCTCCTCTGTCCATGGAATTCTCCAGCAAGAATACTGGAGTGGGTAGCCATTCCCTTCTCCAGGTGATCTTCTCAACTCAGAGGCCAAACCTGGCTTTCCCACATTACAGGCAGATTCTTTACCATCTGAGCCACCAGGGAAGACCAATGACTTCCTACTAGGTGTCAGACTTTCTGCTAGGCATTGGACCAACAACAGTTCACTAAATCACTTGCCAGTGATTTACTGAATATCAGTTATGTGCCAGGCAATGTCCTGATAACTAGTAAACAAGAACAACAAAGATTCTGCATGCCTAGAGCTAGCATTCTGATGGGGAAGATAAAAAATAAGCTTATCCACAGTGGATATTTGAGAGTAGTTTAGGAAAATGCTAAACAGATACTTAAAAATCAGGTGACACAATAAAGGACAAAAATGGTATAGATCTAAAAAAAGCAGAGGATACTAAGAAGAGGTGGCAAGAATACACAGAAGAACTGCACAAAAAAGATCTTCATGACCCAGATAATCACAATGGTGCTATCACTCACCTAGAGCCAGACATCTTGGAATGTGAAGTCAAGTGGGCCTTAGAAAGCATCATTATGAACAAAGCTAGTGGAGGTGATGGAATCCCAGTTGAGCTACTTCAAATTCTGAAAGATGATGCTGTGAAAGTGCTGCACTCAATATGGAAACAAACTTGGAAAACTCAGCAGTGGCCACAGAACTGGAAAAGGTCAGTTTTCATTCCTATCCCAAAGAAAGGCAATGCCAAAGAATGCTCAAACTACCCTACAATTGCACTCATCTCACATGCTAGCAAAGTAATGCTCAAAATTCTCCAAGCCAGACTTCAGCAATCTGTGAATTGTGAAATTCCAGATGTTCAAGCTGGTTTTAGAAAAGGCAAAGGAACCAGAGATCAAATTGCCAACATCCTCTGGATTATCAAAAAAGCAAGAGAGTTCCAGAAAAACATCTATTTCTGATTTATTGACTATGCCAAAGCCTTTGACTCTGTGGATCACAATAAACTGTGGAAAATTCTTAAAGAGATTAGAATACCAGACCACCTGACCTGTCTCTTGAAAAACCTGTATGCAGGTTAGGAAGCAACAGTTAGAACTGGACATGGAACAGCAGACTGGTTCCAAATAGGAAAAGGAGTACGTCAAGGCTGTGTATTGTCATCCTGCTTATTTAACATACATGCAGAGTACATCATGAGAAACACTGGGCTGGAAGAAGCTCAAGCTGGAGTCAAGATTGCCGGGAGAAATATCAATAACCTCAGACTTGCAGATGACACCACTGTTATGGCAGAAAGTGAAGAGGAACTAAAAAGCCTCTTGATGAAAGTGAAAGTTGAAAAGTGAAAGTTGAAAGTGAAAGTTGAAAGTGAAAAGTTGGTTTAAAGCTCAACATTCAGAAAACTAAGGTCATGGCACTCGGTCCCATCACTTCATGGGAAATAGATGGGGAAACAGTGGAAACAGTATCAGACTTTATTTTC
>ML663009.1:29220595-29262655 GCA_007570785.1 Antilocapra americana | reverse complement strand
CACACAATTTTCTGTGAGCTCATAGTGCCACCTTCTGGAAAGAAAAAGCAGGAGGGCTGTGCCATTCAGCAGAGAACAAAGCATATGACAGAGGGATGTACTGGGCAGGGGTCCCTCACAGGCCTACAGACCGCCTGAGAGAAGCAACTTTGGAAGATGTCATCCTGCTCTGTTTACTTTGGCAACCACCAGCCCCATGAAGCTACTGAGCCCTTGAACTTGTCCAAATTGAGTATACTGTAAATATAAAATGGATTTCAAAGACTTGATACTAAAAAAAAAAAATCAGAAAAAACATATTATTAGTTTTTATACTGATTACATGCTGAAGTAACAGTTTAGATACATTGAGTTAAGTAAAACATATTATCATTCAATTTATCTGTTACTTTTTACTCATAATGTGGCTACTAGCAAACTGTAGAGTACTGACTCCCATTATATTTCTATTGCACAGCATTGATGTAAGCTATGTTGCTTCAGAATACACGTTCCTAGGAATCTTAATCTCTTCCACCTTCAATATATCTGTAAAAGAGCCTTTCTTCCAACAATCCTTTGGAGTTTTCAGCTCTTTCTGTTAGATACCAGGAGCCCAGGAGCCCTAGAAGATAGTATGGAACACAGTTAAGACATAAGAAATATCTGTGGAATGAATAATAAATAAGGGAGCAAGGAAGGCACTCCACCTCACAGGGACAACTTGTCCTAGAAAACAGATCCCTTTTTAGAAGCAACCAAGTCAAAAGCCATTCAGTGGAAAATTTGCTGAATTTTATCAGATACATGATTTGCTATTTTCAAAACCAAGACCTGATTACAAATCCATGCAACAAGTTCCCTGAAAGCTCTCCCAATGCAACACTATTCAACCTTGAGATCAGGGATCTTATTTAACAATTTAAGTTACAAGGTCAAGCTGGGTGGCCTGGAAGTCATGGAGCTTCAATTCCCTTTCCCTGGAAGCCACACCTCAATTTACAACTGACTTTCATTAGCACTTTATGGCTTTCTAAGCAGTTCCTCACCTGTTAGCTTAATTGATTTTCACAACTGTAAGGAAGAAAGCTGGAGTACTATTTATTTCCTTTTTTTTTTTTTATAAGTCTTAAGTCAACTGATTATCTGATTTCCAAGGGTAATTAACTATTAGGCCAGGACTGGCCCTTTCTCTCCACCATATGTTGTTTGCTTTATTCCAAGGGCTCACGTGCTGTTTTCTAAGTTTCAAGTGCTTCATGGATGCATATTCCTTAAGCGCATGATTTGACAGGTTGTGTAAATTTGTCCAAATTTTCCATCTTTCTGACCACAGTCTTGTCATCTGTAAATTGGGAGGATAGAATGAAATGATTTGTAATGTTAAAATGGTATGTATCTCTGAAACTGGACAGAAGCCTGGTGTTTCATTTCCTTGTCCTCTTGCAGGATTTTGCACATGGAGAGCACAAAATGAGGTTGACAGGCTTTGCCTTGCAAAGGGAAGGAGCTGAAATGTTCCTCCCCAGCATAGAGCCCAGTTCTAAACACACATACACACAGCCCTCAGGCTGCTTTAGGGAGGAAAATTGTGTGGAGAGAGGAAAGAGAGGGTGGAAATATATCAGCTGTCTGAGCCAAAGCCTCCCAGAGGACTGGTATCTCAGATTTCCTTTCCTGAAATATTCAGTGGGCGCTTCCCACAGCTCCTGTGAGTGGCAGAGGCTGGCCCTCCGGGACACTTCTCTCTGCCTCCCCATTCCAGGCCCAGGCCTCTCTATGCCTCTCCTGTCCTGGGGAGGCTCTGTTACTGTGTCTTTGCCTTGTGCTCCCCTCTGTCTCCGTCTGTGTCCCCAGGGGTCTTCCTTGGTGTCTGTCCTCCCCCACCTCCATGTCTGCCTCCCTCCCTGCCACCATCGCCCTTGCCCAGAAGGTGAAGATTCTCCCCTTGAGGAGCATCCCAGGGACATGGACCTGCGCGCTTCTCTTTGGCTCTGCCCTCCAGAACTGCTTGTGCCTGAGTGGGGCGAATCCTCTGGACTGTGGGGACGAGATGCCTTGTGCAGAAGAGCCGGACCCACCGGGGTGCCTAGAGGGTAGGGGCTGGGGCTGCATCTGCCTTTGGCGTTGGGGCTGAAGTGAGGAGGGTGATGAGAAACAGCCCTGAGGGAAGATGATGGCTTCAAGAGACCCCTGGGCTGGGCGGGGATCAGAAGCCCTTTAGTGGGGGAAGAGAGCCCCTGGGGGGAATCAGCAGGGGACCCCAGCCCTGGAAGCTTAGTCTCAGCCCTAACACCTGTTTTCCCATCACTCTATAGGTGGACTCTGTCCTGATTCCCCACCTGCCCCCTGCCCCCCCGGAACTTTCTTTTCTGGAGCAAGTCCCCTCAATGCCTCCTTCTGCCACCTCTGCCCTCGGGGATTCTTCAACCCCTGGCCTGGCCAGGATGCCTGTTTCCCCTGTGGCTCAGAGGCCACCCAGCCGGAGGAGGGCAAGGACACGTGTGTATGCCTGGGGTCTGGCCGAGTGTTCCAGGTATGTCTTCTGGCGGGGAACCCAGGAACAGATGCATTGTCATGACTGTTTTGTTCTTGAGTCAAGTGCAGCTCAGGATTAACCTGATCAGGGTTGTTAGTTCAGGTTTCCACGTTGAGAGGGTTGCCAGGGTTGCCAGGTAAAATAGAGGGTGTTCAGAAACACTTGAATTTCAAATAAATTATAGATATGTTTTTAGTGTGTCTCATATGTATGAATGGCACATACTTATCCAAAACTCAAGTTTGAGTGCTCTATATTTTTATTTGCTAAATCTGACAACCCTACTCAGAGAAAAGGGCAGACTTTTTGTTGCTCTCTGCCCCAACCACTCCTAAAATACACCCGGGCCCAAGTCCTTCCAAGTTGAATTTGCCCTATAAGCCAACAAATGCGCATGTGAATTCTTCCTTTGCTGAACTTTCCATGTCTTATTGACTGAAATGATAGCATCACCTGGACCCTAAGAAGCATGTGTCAGTAACCTCCCCTCTAATCCGACCCCCCTCCACCCCGTGATCCCTTACTTCCCCTCCCCCTGCCCTTATTCTCTGGTCTATCTCGGGCAGGGTCACAGCCAAAAGGTCCAGTGTGGTTTCAGGACCACACAGCAACCAAATACCACCAGCCACCCTGAAATTGCATCTCTTCCCACCTAACCCCCAGCCCAGTGACGGGCAGTGCCCCTGCCTCCCGGGCTACCAAGATGTTGGAGAGCCAAGGGGCTGTGTCCAGCGGGAATACAAGACCTGTAAGCATGGGGCCACCCGGAACCAGGAGGGGCTCTGTCTGACCAAGGATCAGTGGAAGGACCACTGTGCCCATGAGGTAGGAGGCGCCCATACAGCACCCCCCCCCCACTCCTGGACCTCTGCCCACCTGTCCACCTGCCGAGGCTCCTAGCCACTGGAGGCTTATTCCTCTAGTCCCCCTCTGGGAAGCCAGACACCTGTGCTGTGCACTCTGAAGCTGGAGAGAGTTGGGGGCGACTTACCCCAGGGACATGTCGCCAAGAAGCTTGAGTCTTCCTGCAGGTTTGTGCCACTCCAGAGGACACACGCGGCTATGACCCAGGCCTGGGGCTCTGTCTGTGCTGGGGCCAACACTCAAGTGAGATGTGCGGTCCCCTGTGCCCCAAGAGGCAGAGGCAGGACCTGCAGCTCAGCTGCCCCGAGGGCAACCCGCAGATTTCCATCACTGAAGACACGGGAAGCCAGGTACAACGCCCCAGGTCTCAAGTGGCTGAGGGCCACTGACCCAACCCGGCAGGCCCTGCCTTTTCTTAAAAGGAGGTGGGTGACATGCTTGTGCACCAGATCTGGGGCCCTGCGCACTGACCCACATCCCTGACCCAGCCTCTGGTGCCAGAGAAAAGTCCCAATTGTTGATCTGATTTCATCCTAGAAGACATCTTGTAAAAGTCATTTGGAAAGTGTTATGGAAATCTTCCCACGTGGAAGCAAGGGACCGTATTCAGAGCCATGACTCAAGGTTACCCCTGCCACCCCAGGGCCCGGAGACCTATTTCCACCACGGCCTCCCCTCCAACCCCATCAGGACACTCAAACAGGGCTTGAGGAAGGACCTGTGCTCTCCCCAGCTCCACGCCAACCGAGGGCGTTACTTGCCAGGTCTTAAGGGAAGAGCTGACCCCGCACCTCCCTGTTCCCAGGGATTTTTCCTTCCAGACGGGCCTTCTTCACCCCGTGCTGTGGGCCACCCCTGCCACTTGGGCCAAAGGCAGAATCCTGTCCCTCTGTACGTGGTCAGGGTGGACGGTAAGAGAGCAGGATAGAAGGAGGCCCCACCCTTTCTACCTCACGAGTTGGTCCTTGCATGCGGCAGCTGGGGCACAGTGGGCAACTCCTACCCCAGAGACGGCTCCCCAAGAAGTGCATGTGGATCCTGACATGCCTCCCCTAGTTTTATAGAACATCGACTCCTGCCTGGTGAGAGTCAAGGGTGGACAGCTTCTGCTGTATCCACCACCAGGGCCAGCTCTCTCCCCAGCCCTGCAGGTTCAGGGAGATGCCCGTCTTGTTCCAGGGATCGGCTTCCTGGGCCTGACCAGACCCGGCGGGGAGCTACTGCGTTCTCTCAGCCTGCCCCTGGGGAACCTGGGGCTCCCAGGCCAGGAGGCAGGTGAGCATCAAGGCTGATGCCTGTTGCCTCTCCTCCCCCTCCTCCCTCCCTCCTTCACCTCCCTCCAGGCTCCTGAATGATGACTGCCTTTCCTCATGTTCTGAATCTTGCCCAGGAAAGGCAAGGAATGCACACCTGAGCTCTCCTTCATCCCTAAGCCTCAACTCCTCGCACCCTGGGAATCTGTCATCCCCAGAGGCGGGCATCCGAAACCCCACAGTCTGCCTCCAAACCAGTGATACACTGGCCTTCCTGGTGACCCGTGAGCATTACCCCGAGTACGACCTGTGAGTGTCAGAGCACCCGGCTCCACTCCCACTGGAAATGCTCCTTGTGCCTCCAGCCAGGATACAACAAGCCCCCTTCTTCCCCTACCCCAGGGGCCACTTCTACAACACGCCGGGACAGTTTGACTGGGGGCGCTTCCGGGCCCTGGCTGAGGAGTCCCAGCTTCAAGATCAAAGCCTCCACCTCTTTCTGCAGCAGTTCCAGGAGCCTGGGGTCTATGTCTTTCGTCTGAACAGCAACTGGCATCGGAAGATGGTTTGTCTGTGGTTTCCCTTATTTAAGACATTATCCTGACATTGCCCCTCTCTCTCTTTCAAAAATACTGCCTCATAACCACCAATGGCAAGCCACTCCTGTATTCTTGCCTGGAGAATCCCATGGACAGAGGAGCTTGGTGGGCTCACAGTCCATGGGGTTGCAAGAGTTAGACACAACTCAGCAACTAAACTGCTACTACTAACCACCTCCAGACAGCACTCCAGGGAAGGAGGTGCCCAAATGCCCCTACAACGTCTCTTGGTCTCACGACCCTAACTGATAATTCTGGGAATGCCAAGATTCATCCCATGGCCACCCAACCTGTATGTGTAAGGAGGAGACGATTGTGAGGATGCTGAAAATACAGTGTGTATCAAAGGACATCAGAATGTCTATCCATCTCTCGTAGCCATCTACTTTATATCCCAGGCAAGTCTATGCAGGGTTGTACCTACATGACCTGTGCAAGATGCCACCATTGAGCCACAACTGGTTACACACAGGATTTAGTATTTCAACCTGTCGGTTCAGCTTCCAAGAGGTTGTGCTGACGTAGCCCCAGAACATGCAGACGTCTCCCCAGACAGCTATCTGATATGAATTCATTTCCCAGGGAAAATGCAAGTATGCATAAACATGTGCGCTATTTGGTTAACGTTGACAGGCTTGGGTTCCCACTCTGTCCCCCAGTCAGGCTCTGGCAGACAGTGGGACAAAGACTAAACAGATTTCTTTCCACCCAGTACGTCCGCACCCTCCCACCAGGTGGCCAGTGTTTTGGGGAAGGGCCCTTTGTCCCCACAACTCCCAGGTACCTCATCCAAACCGGTATCGCCAAGATCCCCAAGCCCCTGAAGAGGCCCAACTGGCCAGGAGTCCTGGGGGAGATTGTCCTGCTCCTGGGGCTCTGCCTGCTTCTGTTGGTGAGTAAAGCTGGACAGATGCTCTTAACCGCTATGCGGGACCCCCTTTCCAATGCTATGGAAATGGGTCTTCCACTTTCCATCTGCAGTAGGCATTATCCTAGTTGCTAAGATACCGAAGTGATAAAGGTCCAGCCTCTGGCCTCAAAGTTCAATAAGGAGAACATAGACAAGGAGACCAATAAATGCCAGTGAGTGTTGTAGAGCTCCAGTGAGAGTGTGCCAAGGGGCCCTGGCTGTACAAAGGAGGGTGGTAAAGACAGACTTTCCTAAGGAGGTGATCCCTGAAAGAAGCTTGAAACATGTTTGGTTCCTATATGGACAAAGGGGTTGGTGAGTTGGGGGTAGAAGAGTAATACGCTTGGGAGGAGAGGTGGGGAAGGCGGCGTTATGAGTCAGGCAAAGCGGCATGAAACAACGTTCACCTGCTCAAGGAACCATACTTGGTCCCTGGGCCTGCAACTTTAGGCACAAGGACAGGGATGAGGCTAAAGCTGGGAGAGAGACCAGACTATGGATGATCTAATGCACTTTACCCTCTAGGCAGTGGGGATCAATTGAGAATTTTGAGCAAGGGAGAAAACCTGGTAAGACTTTTATGCTTACTCTGGCAATACAGTGGAAGACAGAGATGGATTATGGAGAGGGATGGATTACAGAGAGAGAGGGGCTGTTAGAATGGTGCAACAAGAGAAGATGGGGTGCTCCCTAAGCACACTGAGCAGGATCCACTTCCTCTGAGAGTCCGAGGAAAGGACGTTTCTCCCTTCCCTTCACATCACCCGTGATGCGCCCTGTAGATTCAGTGTCACAGCCTGAGCTGGGCACGGAAGTCTGCTCCCCAGCCCATCTTCAGGAAACATCAGCAGGGCTACAACCTGGATGTCTACACTTCCCCAAGAACCAGGATAATATCAATGAGGAGAGGCCAACCACACCAAGAGTCTGATGACCCCAGGGTTGAGAGAGGTCACGGTGAGTGAAAGTCTTTGGCTTTCCCCCACATTCAACTGGCCAGCTCCTGCTTCCTTTGTTCCATTCCCCTCCACTCATTCATTCATTCATTCATTCAATGAATAAGTCAATGTTTACTGAGTAGCCACTGTATGCCAGACACTACCAGGTTCTATGGGTGCACAGCGTAGAAGGGCACAGAGACATCTAAGCACAACTTGCCAAAATAAATGTACAAGAACCACATGTAACACCTAGCTAGGAAATGACCAGTCCCTCATAACCCAGATGGTGTTTTGAGTCATGCGGAGGTGCTCCATCTTCTACTCTAGCTACTCCAAGCATGGGCCTCAGAGAGAAGCAGTTTGCCCTTCTCAGCTTCAAGGTGACTATGAATTATGTGGGGAACTTCTGCTGCCATAGGTCTGGGACAGCAGGGGGCCTGTAATTCTACATTTTTAGTAAGCTCTTCAGCAAAGCACTCTTCCAAATACCACACTTCTAGCAGTAAGACTGTGAGGATCTAAGGAGGCAGGTACACTAGGACTCTGCAGGGAAGCTCATAACTGCATTTCAGGGGGAATAATCCTGCTCCCTGTCCCCTCCCACCCCCTGCCTATAGGTGGAAGCTGGGAGGCCAACGAGCAGGTGGATCTGGAAGGGTTTGACACAGAAACTTTCTTCAGGATCCTGCTCAGGCAGTCTCTGTCAGTGACCACCAAACTCAGCCAGACCAAGGAGGAGGTGAATGGGGATGCTGGGCAAGCCAGCAAATTTGTCTCTGGGAGAGCTGGTGATGGGACAGAAAGCCTAAAGAAATCCTTAGTGTATCCACAAAGACTGGGGGGCGGGATTATTCAGGGAGGGAAAGACAAGATTTCAGACTAAATTTAAGGCTGATTTTCTGAGCCCTGGGCCTTCACATCACCGGTAGGAATCTATGCAGGCCACCTCTTGAGTATCTTAAGAGTCCCACTCCTGATCCAGATGGCCCACCAGGTGAGCAAATGCAGACCAGTAGGGGACAGGTACTGGGAGCAACATGAGCACACTGGAGCCCACGTCCCCAAGCCGGAGCAGGGGTTCCCTAGGGGGAAGGCGAGAATTGTGTCTTGCCCGGGGCAGGTCTTCACCACATCCTCCCAGTGGAAGGGCATTTTGTCCCCCGCAGTCCCTGCACAACCTGGCAGCAGGGGGCACTGCGACCACAGCCGTGGAAGCGGCCTGGCGCCTCGGAACGAACTCTGCGCTCCCTCGCACAGCTCAAACTCCTCTGCCTCAAACTGGGGGGCGAAGCGCGGTCTCTGCAGCAGCTGTGGGGTCCTGAGCATCGCATCGCAGCTTCCGCGGGCCAGCTTCTGGGGAGCCCCCAGAGAGAGCGACAACAGGTCGGACCGTGTTCCCGCTTCCCACCTGGTCCCTGTGCCCACATGCAGCTCCCCCTCCTCACTGAGGCCAGAAGCCCCTCGGCACCTGTTACCCACCTCCCGGGCCCCCCGGGGTTTCAGCCCCTCCCGCTGCGTCCCCGGAGCCACTGCTGCGCGCCCATTCGCAGTGCTCCGCGGCGCGCAGGAGGAGTGCGCTGTCCAGTCCCCTAGGTCGCGGTCCCTAGAGGCTGTGGCGCCTGCAGCCTTAAGCAGGCAGGGTGGTCTCTGACCCCAGGCTGCGGAGGCAGCTGCCAGGGCTGCGGAAGAGGAAGCCAGGAGGAGGGGGCGCCTAGCAGGCGAGTACGCAGCAAGCCTCGGTCACCAACTGGTGCTCCTTCACCAAGACCTCCGTGCAAGGCAGGAGCAGTGGGGCTCCTTCTGCTCGGCGCTGACGGCCGCTCGGCGACTGCTGAAGGCACATTCAGGCTCCAGGCCCACAAAGTCCTCCCAGGCTGGGCAGAACCCAGAAGGGTGTGTACCTGGTATCTTTGAGTCAAGCTCTATGGGATCAGGGCTAGGGAGGGGCCAAGTGGCCTCGTGGGGGTCCCAGGGCTGGCCACGCCAAAGTGTCCTTCTTCCATCCCTAGTTGTCCCTCCCTCTGATTTGGTCTTCCCCAACCCCCCAGGGAAGTCCCCCAGCTGGACCCTCTTCTGGGTCGCCTGTCCCAGGTCGTGCTGCAGGAGGGCCACCGCTTGAAAGCCTGGGGTGTCCTGGGCACAGGCACTGGGGCGGAGCTGCTGCGGCCAGGTGAGCCCTGCTCGGACTCAGCCAGACCACCTTCTCCCCCCAAGAAACCTGGCCCCGGCCCCGTATCTGGTGGGAGGAAGGCAGGAGGAAGGCTAAACCAGGAGGAAATCCCCAAGGTTGGGAGGGGCTTCCCGTGCAGCGTCCTGGGCAAACGGCTGTGCTGCGGAGGAACCTCTGCCAGGGGAACGGCAGAGGAGGAGACAGACAAAACCGCCACAGAGCAAAGCTTTACATATAAGGTAGCATTTCCTGAGAGCAAAAGCCTGACTATTGAATGCAAAAGGTCAGGTTTGGAAAATGCTGGACTGGCCGGGAAACAAAGAGGGGGGAGGGGTGTTAGGATCCTACAATTTGATAATGTCGGGCTCACATCCCAAATGAAAAATGTCCTTCCCAAGCACCTGCTACACCCTCCTACCAGTCTGCGTAGGGGGTCTCACCAGCTTCTTCCAGTCCACTCAGCCAAGGTAGCCCCTGACCTGCGCAATGTGGCCTCAGACCCAGGGCTAAGCTGGTGTTTGCTTTCCTGCAGCCTCAGCAAGCCCTCCAAGGGCCGCCAAAAACATCGGTGTGCATCCTGTCACCAAGCTGATGGTCCCTGGCCCAGACTGTGTGATGCTCCCAGCCAGCGGCCAGGCAGGGCCCATACCCCCAGGCTACTTTATCCACCCTGGCACAGGGCGGGTGCTGCCCGAGGCTGGAAATCTGGGTTACGATGTGCAGGAAGAGACCCTGGTGCCCACCACTGACTGCGGTTCTGGTGAGACTCCGATCACTCTATAACTCCACCCAGTGTGGGCTGTCCACAATGAACTCCCCAGGGGCACAGCATTGGAAGCAGAGCTCCAGCCTTGGACAGTGGGGCTTGGTGACCAGCAGAGCAGTGAACACCTTCTCCCCCTCCCTCCCTTTAACATTCTTGCTACAAAGATGCTGTGCTAGAGAGAGCAGTCAGATGAAACTCAAGCCAGATGCTCTCTGCCCCTGCCCTGCTGGGCTCGGGAGGGATGCAGACATGCTAGCGCGTGTTAACACCTCCCTGTCTCCCTGTCCAGGTGGTGTCCGAACCTCAGAAGCTGCCATCCTCCCCTACGTGCCCTACCCGACCTGTCTTGCCACAGGCTCCCTGCCAGCCACCCACCTGCCTGTCCTGCAGCTGAGAAGGACGTCACAGTTAGGGGCTCTCATGACAGACCCCATAACGGGCATCGAGGTGCCCGTGCTGGCTGTGACTCTGCACCCACAAACGAGGCAGTGGCTCACTCTTGGGGGGACATACCGCAATCCGCTCACCCAGACCCTGGCCCCTTTGGAGCTGGGGGGCCCCATGGAGGATCCGGTCACAGGAGGCATCTGGCCGATCCTGGGAGTCGGGTTGGATGAAAACACAGGTCTCCAGGCAGCCCTCATGCTTCCTTCTGCCCCTCCTCCCTCTGGTCTGGCTTCCCAAGCCCTTCCCCTCAGCACCCCAGACCCTCCACATCCTGGTCCAGTCTGCAGACTCCACCCCAAGCCGGCCTGTATTTCCACCCTTCATGCCCCAGCCACCTTTCCCTCACCCTCATCTTCAGCGCAGTGCCCCCTGCCCCGCCAAGGATGGGGGGCAGCAAAGAGAACTGAGCTGCTTCTGCCGTAAAAGCATATGAATGTCTATCAAGAAAGACATTCCTTCTCCCACCTCCACCGTGAGCTCCCCCCTGCCCTCCCTCTCCCCAGACTCTGCCCCACCCCCAACTTCCACCCCCATCCTGTCACTCACTCTGTCCTGGCCCCGCCCCTTTCTCTCTCTTGCCTCATCCACCTCCATCCTTTCCTGCATCCCTGTCTCTCTGGTTCCTGCCTCCAGGTCAGGTGCTTGCACTGGGAGGACTGCGAGATGCCTCGGGGAACCTCCTGCTGCCTGGTGACAGCTTTGTGGAGCCACTGAGCAGGAAGCCAGTCCGGCTCCAGGGGGCTTCCCGACAGGAGGGCCAGACTGTGCCCCATACAGGAGGGCCCCAGGACTTGCTGGATGCCAATGTGCTGGCAGCCCAGCGGCGAGTGATTGCAGTGCTCCGGAGCTCCCAGGAGAGGCCAGGGCCGAGGGCACAGGGGCTCCTGGAGGCTGCCGTCAAGGACGTGAGACGGGCGCTGGCCCTGAGCCTGCACCACCTCCTGCAGCAGGCCCGGCGGCTGCAGAGACAACGGGAGGCAGCAGAGAGCCTGGAGGCCAGTGGCGGCAGGATAGGTGCGGCTCCCCGGCCCCGAAAGCCCAGGCCCAGAATGACCTGGGGCTTCACTGCCCCTCAGCCCAAAAGCTCAGGGACAGGCCTGCAGCCCTACTGGCCAGTCACATATGGGATCAAGGGAAGAGAGAAGGAATTCGATGACTTCATACCCCGAGCTCATGAATGCTTGGCTTTCAATCTCAGTCTTTTAAACTCTGGCCAATTCCACTGGGTCTTACACTTAATGTTAGTAAAGTGGATATTCTCTGGTCATGTCATAGGACCCCCAAGCACCATAACGTATGATGATGCTCACTTTACATTGCAGAATCTGAAGTTGAGGGAGCTAAGAGACTCGCCCACCAGGGTCCCGTAGCTAGTTAACTGAACAGCCAAACCTAAAGTGTGAGTCTTCGGAGTCCCCAATCTCCTTGTCAACAGCCTTCAACTTCCCATGAATAAACTCAGGAAAGGAGCCCACCCAACTCCTCTACCTCCCCCACAGCACCACCACAAGGAAAGGCAGGGAAAGGAAATAGGAGTGGCATCTTCCTAGAGCTTATCTCACACACTCCTTCCAGAAACTTCTGCCCAGGATGTGTCAGAAAAGAACCAGGCTTTGGGATCAGAATTAACTTGAGTTTGAAGACCTGCCCCACCGTTTATAAACTCTTTGACCTTGGGCAAGTTACTAAACCCCCCTCTGCCTCTGTTTACAGCATCTTTAAAATGAGAATTAAAATAGTGCATCCTTTAGAGATTTAGTTGTAGGACCAAATAAAATACATTTTATATGGAGTTCCGAGCTTAGATTCTGGCACATGTAGGTGCTCAAAAAAGTCTGTCCCCTGTCTTCCACCTTTTCAGCCTAGCCTAGAAATTGCTCTCAGCTTCCCCCCAAGACCTTCCCCCCAAGGCCTTTTGAAGAACTCAGTCCTTCCTTTATGAATTCAAAATGCTAAGGTGGGCAAACAGAGGCAGTCTTAGCAGGGAAGCCTCTCTGGTCAGAGACACAGCCCCTCGAACCTCCGCGTGGCCCTCCACCTTCATCTCCTCCCCCTGTGTCCCCCACCTTGTGTTAGGGATGATGCGCTATCCGGGGACAGTGCTGTGGGTCCCAGCCCTGTATGGAATGGAGATCCCAGACCCTGAGGGCTCAGGGCTCATGGTGCCCATTCTGGGCATGGAGAGTGATGGGGATGCTGGCAATGCCACACCCGTGGCAGGTTCAATGGAAGATGCAGATGGCAAAGGTAGGAGGGAACCTGGGGGGGTCTCTGAAAGCCCTGGGTGGGGTGGGGGGTAGGAATGTGACTAAAGACCCTGTAAAGCTTGGGAGGGGTGCCTGCAACCCACTCACTCATGAGCCAAGGAATGGGGTCATTCTGATGCTACTACCAGGGCTGCTGAGACCCAAAATAGAGGAGCTCAGAGATTCTAGAACCCTGGTACTACAGATCACTTACCCCCACACTTAGAAAATTCAAAGATGAGCACTTCAGGAACCCCACTCCCCCCTCACCCTCAGGGTCCCGTGGCTTCCAGGAAACCCTCTAATCCAACTCAGAGCCCCTCGAAGGATCAGCATGTTTCTTGGAGCTTCTTTAGCTCCCTCACAGCCATGTTTCCTTCTTTCCCCATCTCTGGTTCCAGAAACCAGTGGTGGGCTTGGCATTCCACAGGTCTGGTCCCAATTGCAATTGGGGCGCAAGCCATAGACCCCTTGACTGGGGAACCTGGTCCCGTCATTGGCGCTCAAACAGACCCTTCCACTGGGGTTGTGGTGCCCATTGTCCAGGTGCTGGAGGCCTTACCCCGGGATGTGAGACACCCTGGTCTGGTATGTAGGAGGCATTTATTCTATTTCTTCGTTCACTCTGCAAATACACATCAAGAACCTCCTGTGTCCCAGGCACTGTGTTAGGTGCTGAGAAGCAGACAGCTAGACGAGGCACTGGGCATCCATTGGTGCCAGCCATGATCATGGTTTACAAAAGGTGTGAATGGAGCACAGAGGAGGGCCATCTAAGTCACAGGGTGAGAGTTCTAGGAAGGCTTCCCAAAGGGGCAGCCCTGCTGAAACCTGAAGAAGAACTCAGAGAAAGGCCTCAGGGACCAGCAAGGGCAAAGGTGGCAGGTGTGAGACCATGAGTGTTCCAGGAGAATGAGGAAGGCAGAGGGGCAAAGGCAGCAGGTGAGGCCAATGGGGAAGGCAGGAAATGAAGCATAAGCAGCCTTGGGTGCTTGGCGGAAGCCAAGAAATGTGATTTATCATGAAAGCCATTGAAAGATTTGAAGTTGATATGATCAGAATCCAAGTGGAATGATCAGACATGCATGTTTTCGAGGCTGTTAAATTTGGAAATTTTGGGACAATACAAAAAGAAAACAAATTACTCAGAACCCTACTATTAATACATTTTTTAAAGTACCCAAATAAAGATGAAAGAGCTTCCTGCTCCCAGTTCCTCTCACTCCATCTGCCATCAACAACTCCCTCCCCCTAGTTTGCTCCTCCATCTAGACACTACACACCTCTTCTCCAGTCTCTCCCTCTAAATGCAGCCACTGGTAACAGGTTGGCACACCTCCTTCCAGACATTTTTATGCTTGATATGTGTATATATGGGGTTTCCCAGGTGACACTAGTAGTAAAGAATCTGCCTGCCAAGTCAGGAGATGTGAGAGATGTGGGTTCATTCCCCAGGTCCAGAGGACGCCCTGGAGGAGGGCATGACAACCCACTCCAGGATTCTAGCCTGGAGACTCCCATGGACAGAGGAGAGGAGCCTGGCAGGCTATGGTCCATAGGGTCACAAAGAGTCAGACATGACTGAAACTACTTAGCACACATGCCCATGTGTACGTATAATCAGCATTCTAGAAAGTTCCCTCTGGCAGCAGTGTGGAGGATGGATGGGAGCAGAGCCAGACTAGAGCAGGAGGTCCCTGCAGTAATTCAGCCTTTGGAAGGTTCTCCGCTGAAATGAAAATGATTTAGGGTCCTCCCATGCATTCTCTGTCTAGTTACACTTTCAGAAACAGAGATGGATAAGTTATAAAAGATTCTGGTTAGAAGTCTAGAAATTTAAATTCTAGCCCCTACTCCCAGGGTCACAGACGAGTATGAAGGGGCAATACAGGTATCTCAAGAACAGTTTCCTGCAGCCTCGTGCCCATCCCTGGCTCCCCAGGAGACAGGTGGGCAGGCAGGGGGCAGTGACCCAGGGGAGTCTAGGTGTTAGAAATAGAGAGGGAAGGCCTGGGAGCTTGTGAAAGGCATGTGGTGATTGTTTTTCCCATCTCCTACTGAGACAACTGCCTCACCAAGCTTGGTCATGGGTGCCCAGGGGAGGGGGGTAGCCCAAGGCTTAAGAGGCTCTGGCGGGTCTGAAGCCAGACCCCAGGCTGGGAGGAGAGAAAGTGTCTGGGCCCTAAACAAGCTGAACGTTGTAGCTGGACACCCTGGAGAAGGAGCTGAGAGCACGGGAGCAGTACTGGTGCTGCCAGGAGCAGGAAGAGGTTCGGCTGGCGGAACTGCTGGGCTCCATGAGCCAGGGGCTGCTCTCCACGCCCCGCGAAAACCTGGGGCTGCGGGTGAGGCCAGACACCCCTCCTCCCGGCCCCAGACTGCACAGGTCCCTCCTGGTAGCGAGAGCCCTTTTCTCCCTTCTCCTTTTCTGAGTCCATCTCAGGGTAGAAAATGTCCCAGGATTCATTCCCCAGTTCCAAGCCGACTTTGGGGCTTTTGGTGGCTCAGACGGTAAAGCGTCTGCCCTCAGTGCAGGAGACCCAGATTCGATCCCTGGGTCTGGAAGATCCCATGGAGAAAGGAATGGCAACCCACTCCAGTATCCTTGCCTGGAAAATCCCATGGATGGAAGAGCCTGGTGGGATACAGTCCATGGGGTTGCAAAAAGTGGGACATGACTGAGCGACTTCACTTTCACTTTTCTTTCCTAAGTGTCTCAGCAGGATGGTGGGGGGTGGGGGCGGCAGGGAGGAGCTGGCCCAGCCCCCAGCTCCTGCCTTCCCCCCTGGACCCATGCTCTGTGCCCCTCATCTCCCCCGCTCTCAGCTGAGGGCCGCTCAGGAGGCCTGCGCAGCCCTGGAGGCCCGCTGCCTGCGGGAGACCCAGAGGAGAGCCGGAGCTCTGAGGGGCCGGAGCAGCCAGAGAGAGCGGGACCTGCTCGCTCAAGGTGGGGCGCCGATCCTTGGAGCAAAACCTCCTGGGAGGGGTGCAGCCAACCCCAGGTCCCCAGCCGGGGTCCCTCTTGCCCTCTCCACGTGCTTCTGGGCCTCCCAGGTATCCAGCCAGTCCCCGGCTCTGACCCGGCAGGTTCCTTCCCTGGGCTCCAATAAACCACCGTGTCTTTCCGTCTCCTCCCTCCCTCTGGAGGTAGGCGCTGCCACGTGGCTCTTCTGTCTGCCCCTTGCAGCGGACAGAGAGGAGTGGGAGCAGGAGGCGCAGGTGATGCTGGGCCTGCAGCAAGTCCTGCAGAGTTTAGGGCAGGCGGCAGAAAAGCTCAGGCAAGCGGTAGGCCGGCTGCGGGGCCAGGAGGAGGAGATGCGGCTACAGTGCAGCAGGGATCAGAGCCCACAGGTCTGGAGCCACTCCAGGAAGGTGAGACTCAGGGGCTGACAGGGGATGGCATGAGATACCACTTCACCCCTGACCTCAGACGTGGCTCTTCAGCAGGTGGGCTGGGAGGGGAGCAGGGAGAAAGAGAAAGACTCTCCCTTCTACTCAAGGCACTTCACTTCCTGTGTCCTAGGTGGTCCAGCATCTCTCCGATGAGCTTCAGGAGGTGGTGAGGGAGAGGCAGAGCACCCTGGATAGGGCCCTTGGTCAGCTGCAGTACCAGCGGGAGCTGAGCCGCCTCCACCTCTTGCACATCCAGGTACAGACCTCTGGCCTTGGCCAAGGAGATGTGTGTGTCCAACTTTTGTTGGAGGCTCCCCAAGGGAGAGAAGCTCCAGAGAAACCACGTGGAACCAAGCGCAGGACTAGCTTCTGACTGTTTCATCCTAGATTGTGGCCTCGGGGACCCCTGTGTGCTTGGAGAATTACCCTGGAGACAGGTTTTACGGAATCATCACCACCTCTCCCAGGGACCAGGCTGCTGCCTGCCCCCTGCTGATTCCCTTCCTGAAGAGCCTCACTGCGGCGCTAGCGGGAGATCAAGGCCATGGCCTAGGGCTGGAGGATGGGGGACCAGGAACAGGTGAGGTGGATCCTGGGGTCAGTGTTCCCTTCTGGCGCCAGCCAGTCCTGATCATGTGCGATGAAGTGCTCACACTACAGTTAGAGCGTCGCGCTCCTTAAGAGTGTGGCCATGGCAGGTTCTCTGAGACCTTGAAGAAACTCAGTGTATTACTTATACATTGCTGTGTAACAAACTGCCCCAAAGTTGTGTGGCCTGAAACAATGAACTTTATTATCTCACAGTTTTTCTGTGGGTCAAGAAGCTTAGCTAGCGGCCTCTGGTTCAGGATCTCATACCAGCTACTTCAAGGCATCAGGCCAGGCTCCTGTCATCTCCAGGTCTGACTGCACTGTCCGAGTCCACTCTCATGGCTGTTGGCAGAACTCAGGTCCTCACTGACTTTTGTCCAGAGACATCAGTCCCTTGCCGCCTGGACTTTATAAGGCGTCCGCAACATGGCAACTGGTTTCCTTCAGAGCTAGTGAGAGAGGCCCCGCCCCAAATGGAAACAACAGCCTTTTGCATCCTGATCTCATCACTTTTGCCACATTCTGCTCGTTAGGAGTAAATCAGTAAATCCAACCCACACTCAGGGGGAGGCGATAACCCATGGGCATGGACACACATAGGGGTGCATGGAGGCCACTGTAGAGCCACCTGTCACACCCGATGCTCTTTCTGACTTTCGCCACAGCCCTCTGTCCTTACTCACAACAGCTGCCTTCTCCTCCTCTGCTCAGATGCAGATCAAACTGACTCCTCGTGGACCTCACCACTTTTCTCTGCCCTGAGGAAAGTCGACATCAGGTCCCAAGCTCACAAGGATGGGGCTGCACTGCAAGGACAGGTGCATCACAAACCAGGTGACCTCCTTCCCCTGGGGCCCCTGGCTTAGAATTGCCATGACACACTGAAGGTGTTCAGTGGTGGAACCCACAGGACCGGAAGTACCAGAATCCCAACTTACCAACCACCCCTTTCTCCCCACCCCCATCCTAAGATCCAAGGGATTTTCCGTATGAGGAATAATGAATAGAAATCAAAAGTCCCACTGTAATGATACCTTGGCCATTTCCCCAAAGGGAATTCCTAAAGGCCCTCTATCTACCCACTAAACACTGAATCTAAATCTTGAGGTTCTATCCCCAGTCATGTGTTATAAGCAGTTAATGGAAGAGGGTGAGTTACAGGGAGATAGAGGAGACAAAGAGAAAGAAGACTTTGCCCCAGAAAGGGACTCCAGATTACTTTACCAAAACCAGCCCCTTGAAATTGGAAAGGGAACATGGTTGGCCTGCCTGAACTGAAGACTTGAGTCTGTTTCAAGTCACCTACATCCCAGGTGGGAGAGGATTAACAGGAAATAAGTGCATGTCTTTCAGCTGACCCTGATGCAGGCCACTAGTAAGCTCAGTTCCAAAAACATCTTTGAATATCAGCAAACCATTGCCCACAGGCCAACTCCAGCTTGCTATCTGTTTTCATGTAGTCCATAAGCTTAGAATGGTTTTATATTTTGAAATGATTAGAAAGTGAAAGTCAAAGTCACTCAGTTGTGTCTGACTCTTTGTGACCCCATGGACTGTATTCTCCAGGCCAGAATACTGGAGTGGGTAGCCTTTCCCTTCTCCAGGGGACCGTCCCAACCCAGGGATCGAATCCAGGTCTCCTACATTGCAGGCAGGTTCTTTACCAGCTGAGTCACAAGGGAAGCCCAAGAATACTGCAGTGGGTAGCCTATCCCTTCTCCAGGGATTAGGGAAAACGTCAAAAGAATAACATTTCTACGGAGTGTTTTATGATACACCCTGTGGTATTCTAAATCTTTGGTTCTGTTAGCTCGTTAAATCTTTACAACAACCCAGCCAAGTATGTGCTATTAGCCATTTCATAGATAAGGAAACTGAAGCTTCTGAATAGGTCAAATAAACAGCCAAAAATCATATTGCTAATGAGGAGTTCAGCTGGAATTCAAGCCCAAAGAGTCTCACCCCAGAGCCTGTGTTCTTAACCTCTTCCCCAAATGAAAAATTATCCAAGATTCTAAAGGCAGTGCTGCACGGGAGATGAAGGCAGCAATTTCCGCGAGTTCTCAGGAGGGCGGATCTTCGCGTCAGAGAAGCAAGGGAAGGTTTTGTAAGGGAATAAAGCCACACTTCTACTGTGATGATTTAGAACACTAAATGTGAACCCCAATCTTGTCTCTTGGATGTAAAAGCCTAAAATATTTACTTTTTGACCCTTTACAGAAGAAATTTGCTGTCCCCAGAACTTGACCATTTTCAATATTAATTCTGCCTCCCCTTGGGGTACACTAAGAAGAATACAGGCAGAAAGTGGGCCTTCCTTTGAGAGGTCCCACCACTGCTTCAACATTCATTGTCTTTATAATGAAGTCTATATTGACTTTATAATGTAGAAAGCAATTTGTATACATTGTCTTGTTTACACCTGGTAACCCAAATTCTGATCCTATAAGACAGTGGAATATTTTTTTGACGGTGAAATTTTTTTATAGATGAAATAACTGATAGTCAAAGTGATTAAGTGACTTTCCCAAAGTCTTACCAAACCTGGACCAGAATTAAGTCCTCTGACTGCTAGTTCAGCGTTCTTTCCTATACCATGCTACTCAAGTCTTTTTTTTTTTATTGTTCTCTCAAGAATTAAAAGACAATAGAAAATGTTTAAAGACTCCAGGCTCATTAGAGATAATTTTGTGGGGAAGTGAAACTGTTAATACAGCTAACATTTCCTAAGTGCTTACTGTGTGCCAGACACGTTCTGAGTACATTACATTTGAATGCTCCAAACAACCCTATGAAATAGAAGAAAATGTGTTGCCATCTTTTCTGGACCCTCATTCTGTTGTTCTGGTGCCTCTGTTCCTAATGACTGGGACTCAGTTTCTTTTCCATGAAGACTGGCAGAGGGCCTGAGCCACAAGAGGAGGCTGTACGTATAGGAGGCTTTAGCACAGGAGGATGGATGGATGGGTAGATCCAAATACACCTTTTCCTAAGTTGAATTGTGTTGTTGTTGTTTAATTAATGTATTGTTACTGCACAGAATAGTCAGTGAAGTCCTGCTGTTTTCCCTGCAGCCCTCAAAAGCTCTTTGCAAGATCGCCCCAAACCTCAGATAACGCAGAAGGGAGAGCTGACAGCCGTGCCATCCACAGACCTCTCTGCCAGGGAGTTCGTGGTTTACCAGCATGGCCTCTGCATCCTGCACCTCCTCATCCCCCAGCTTCAGGTGAGTCCAGTTCTGGTCTCTGTGGAGCAGTCATCCATGGAGTTTAGAAGGGCAGGGTCACCAGGAAGGAGGCTTTGAGGTAGTGGATATTGCTTAGGCTGGAGCACCAGGAACAGAGAACTTTCTAAGTCTCTCTTCTAAGTGAATCATTTTACCAATTGAAAGCCTCATCTCTCAAATGATAGGATAATGGGAAGACAAATACAGGCAGAGAGCAGGCTCTCCTTCTATTTGAGAGTCCCCACCACCACTTCAACATTCACTGTCTTTATAATGAAGTCTATATTGACTTTATAATGTAGAAAGCGATTTTGTATACTTTGCTTTGTTTACACCTAGTAACCTGAGTTCTGACTCTATGAGACAGTGGAATGTTTTTTTGACAATGGAAATTTTTTGATAGGTGAAATAACTGATACTCAAAGTGAATGAGTTACATGACACAGAATGTTCTATCGCACAGATACGCATGCTCAGTCATGCCCAATTCTGAGACTCCACGAACTGTAGCCCACTAGGCTCTCTGTCCATGGGATTTCCCAGGCAAAAGTACAGGAGTCAGTTGCCATTTCAGTGTTATATTAATCTGCATGAATTAATCCATTTAATCTTCACAAAACCCAGATGGCATAGATACTAATTTTTTTTCTCTCATTTTAAAGTGGAGGGAAAAAGATACAGAATGAGTGAGGAAACTTTCCCAAGAACACACAACCAAAAGGGTTAGAAGGCAGGCATCATGGCCTGAGAGGCTTCATGCCTGACTGCTACTGTACCTCTGTTTAGAAAAGTGGCAGATCAAATCTTGTAGTCAGCATAAATTTCAAACACCAAGTTAACAAATACTCCTTCCACTTTTCCTGTAGTCTATACTGAATCGACATATCCTGTTATAATTTAAATTGATACCCCAGTTCATTTACTTCCCATTATTGGTTGGTGCTATGTAACTGAGCTGCATGAGAATTTTTTAGCAAAGGGATAGGTTTTAGTTTTATTTGTTTCTGTTCTTTTCAGGCTCCAGAGATCACGCTGCAGATTGCTTCTCATCTTCCTGCCATGGAAGCCTCAGACAATGCCTTCCAAGGTTCCTTCTTCTATCAGGTATTTCAAATTTCCAATTTGTCAAATTCTAGGTCTAGTAAAGACAGGAGCAAAAGGAGCAAATGTTATAGAACATTTTTCTCTCTAAGTCCTCAGATATTTTATTCCCTCTAGGTAATAAGTCATCTGGCTAAGGCATAATAAATGTTCCCATGTAAGAGCTTTCTCTAATTAGTGAAATGACTATGTCCTGGCTTTTGCCCAGAGAATCACAATGGCTTTGTGCCCGTTAATGAATCTGTCCTTATCGAAGCCAGTGGTTCCAGACTGGTGTTTCCCGTAAGAGGCATGGTTCCAAGCTCAGGAAATCCTGCACAGTCAGCATCTTTCTATGGCGAAGGATCTAAATTGTTCCTGTCCTGGTAGTTCCTCAAATATGTAGACTGACAGTGCAATAGTATTCCTCTCGGCTGGTGTATATGGACTTTAAACACCATGACAGAAAACAGCAATTGTGACAGGGGACCTGCTAACCGAGGTTAGAGGACAAGCAAGTGGCTTATACTTGGCTAGTAGATTGCTAGGGGATTTAATAAGACCAAAAATTACCCATGTATGATATTCTCCAGGTATTATTTCACTTGATCCTCAAAGCGTCTATGAAGTAAGCAGTCCTTACTCCCATCTTACTGATGGGGAAGCAAACTCAGACGTCATTGAGTGTTATGTGCCAGGCCCTTGACCATACATCTCACATGCATTATCTCATTTATAATCATAGCCACCTAACCCCAAGTGGGGTTGGGGGAGGGTACTCCTGCTGTTTCCATTTTATCCACTAGGAAATTGAGTCCCAGAGAGGCCAAGTTACTTGCCCAGGATCACAGTGAAGCAAGAGTCAAAACTCAAGTCCAGATGAAATTTACACCACACTCATTTTTTAACCACGCATCTGTGCTGACACCCACAGCTGATTCCAGAAACTGACCTCAGACTATCTGATTCCAAATTATCTAAGGTTTTCCCATGCCAACTTATCACCTCTTAAGAGGATTAACAAGGAGCTATTTCAAATCAATTAGGCAAGACAAGAGATTTGAGAACTTGATTACAGAAAAGGCAGGAAAGACAAAAGAACCCCGAGAGCGCCACCAGACAATGCTCCTCAAGCTGTGGTCCTCGGACCCTTGTGTATCAACTACCTGGAGAGTTTGGTAAAATGGGAATGGCAAGTCCACCTAAAGCCCGCAGAACCAGAAATTCTGGGATGGGTCTCCAGAATAGAATCATGCCCAAACGACCCTTATTCACTCTATCTCTAAGTTTGAGAACCACTGAGTAAGGAAACAGTAATTGGAGTTCATGGATTAAAAAATAAATAAATAAACAGAGATACCTGAATAGGTTTTCTCTGAATTTGCAAGTTTGTTTTCTGTATTTCTGTAAGCCAGGGGTAGCCAAAAAAAAAAAAAAAAAACAATGGGAGATGATGGAGAAAATGATATATTCAGACAGTTGAGCTAAAACAATTTTCCCTTGCCCTCTGAATCTTCCCTTCAATAAATTTCCATTTAACCCAGGGAGTCTCTAACTTTATGATTCCCAAAGTTGTTTTAGATCAGATGAAACTAGAAAAAGAGAGAGGCAGTGGATATATTCCCTGAGATTGACATACCCATGTTTGTGTATTTTCTCCATTCAGAGAGCTGAAAACACACTGTTTGTTGGGAGAGAGTGTTTGGCGTCGGTGGGAAGCTTTGTTCTGCTGTTGATCCACTGCCTGGCCCACATTGCTGCCGATGACCTCTACCAGGACTCCAACCCCGCCTTTCTGAGGTCATTTTACAAGGTATTCGTAACAGGAAAAGGGTTTTTTGCTTCTCTTACTCTGTGACTCATGCCCATTCCCCAATATAGTAAATGTTCTAAGCTTTGAAACACTTCAGATTTACTTAAGTCCCACTGGTGGTCCTTGGTTCCTACTGCCTGGCTAAGATTTTCCCAACCAAATTTCCCGTGGCAGCATATGAAAAACGCATAAACCTCTCTAAGAATTCTGGAAAGAAGCAGCCTTCCTCTGAGAACAGCATCACCACTTTCTGTGGATATTTCACTGTCAATATTTGAACCTCACCAGAATTACAAATGACAATAGTAACCCAGGGTTACTATTGCCCATGCCTGCACAAGTAAAGATGGTATATCTCAAGCCCCATTTTTCTTTCAACTGTTATTTTAAAGCTTCACTAGCAATTTCCTAAAGACCAGACTGATCTGCCCCTCTCACTTTCCCTGATCAGGCGCTGAAGGCCTATTTCAGGGAAGCATTCTCTGTCACTCTGCAAATGTCGACAGTTTCCCAGGACAGTAAACTTGGCCAAAGTATAAGTGCTCTTCTGCTGGGAGAGCAGCCCATCTCTGAAAGAGGGAGAGACCTTCTCTCTAAACTCATTGTAAGAAAGCCTGAGTCCCACTTGGAGCCAGAGTCGTCGGAGGAGGTAACTGACTTTAACTTGTGTAGCCCGTGGTTTTGTTTTTGTTTATTTTTTTTGTTTACACTTTCTATTTTATATTGGAGCACAGCTGCTTAACAATGTTGTGGTAGTCACGCAGAGTGACTTCACCATGCATGTACATGAATCCATTCTCCCTCGAGCTCCCTGCCCATCCAGGCTACCACATAACATTGACCAAAGTTCCCTGGGTAGGACATAGTTTTAAAATTGACTCCTTCACAGAGTAGTTGCCTCCGTGAATGACCTATTCAGGTGTTTCTTGCCTCCCTAGATGGCACATTGCCTTGACATTCAGGCTGCTTCTCAAACCACATATGACAGTATTTTTTAAACCCTATGTTCTACAGGGCAGACAGTGGGGACCTGGCTCATGGGGATTGCAAATATGGCTCCACAGTTCACTCACATCCCATTAACATATTATCAATAAATAAGCAAATTCCATCTATAAAACTTACTGTGACTTAGAGACTACATTTAGATGCCTAAGTGATAGCTTGTTTACCCAAACTTACTGTATGCTCTTTTCTGCACAAGTTTGACAGTGGCATTCTTAATACTTATTAAGTACTTTTATAACAATATTATCTCAGCTTTTCAACTATTAAAATATAAAACTTAAATCTACAATCTTAAAAAGACTATCTTCTATTCTTCCATTAAAGGTCAACTCATTGAGTTATAAATAAGAGCATATCTTTTTTTCATTATGTATATAAAACTTCATACATTTTCAAGGCATATATATATGTGTATACACACACATATACATAGTCTCATTTAAGCCACCTAGAAATCTTGGTAGCATATATATTCTTAGTCACATTTGTGTTTAAAGGTAGATTAAATACAGTTTAATCTACTGTAGTTTGCTCCAAACCATACAGCTATTTGTAGGGGTAGAATTGAGACTGGATTCTTGATCACCTGAATGCTAAGGAAATGGTCCATGTACATTTCCCTGTAATTAAATCTCCATTAGTTACTGATTTATCTTGTGGCTGTTGATGGTGATGGTGATATTGGTCATCCAGATTACAAAATTGTTACAGTCTAGCACAAATCTCAGAAAACAGTCAACACTCTGTCCTCACCTAATAGCAGCATTTGACACACCTGATCACTTTCTCTAATTAGATCCACCTTCTTTACTTGACTCCCAGGACACCGGCCTCCTCTAGTTTTCCTCCTGCCTCTCTGACTGTTCCTTTTCAGTCTCTTTTGCTGATCCTTCCTCTTCTCCCTGGCCTCTTAATGTTCAAGGGACAGGATTCAGTCCTGTCTTCTATATTCACTCCCCTTGGGGATCTCCAGTCTTCTAGCGTTAAATCTCATCTATATGTCAACAACTCTTAAATTTTTTCTTCACCCTCAACCCAACTCTGTCTCAACTCATATATCCAACTGCTTACTCACCATCTGGACTTCCCTGGTGGCTCAGTCAGTAAAGAATCTACCTGCAATTCAGGAGACCCAGGTTCGATCCCTGGGTCAGAAAGATCTCCCGGAAGAAGGAAATGGTAACTCACTTCAGTAGTCTTGCCTGGAGAATTCCATGGAGAGAGAAGCCTGGCCGGCTACAGTCCATAGGGTTACAAAGGGTCAGACATGACTGAGTAACTAACACACACACTCACCATCTCCAGGGGAATGTCTTATAAATAGCTCAGATTCACCGTGCCCAAAGCCAATCTTCTTTCCAAACCTGCTCCACTTAAAACGTTCACCATCTCCACTGATGGCAACTGTGTTCTGATTTTTCAAGCCAAAGTCTTCTCTTCAGACCAAACCTCTGTCTGTTACATACACCCCACAACCAATCCATCAGAAAATTCTTCAGAAACTCATCCTTCACAAACTGTACCTTCAAGTATATCTATAATTGATCACTTCTCATCACTTGCACTGCTACCAACCTGATGCAAGGCATCTCTTGCTTGGACTACCATCAGACCTACCAACTCATCTCCGAGCCCAAGATCGTCTCTCTTCAGTCTATTCTCAGCACAGTAGTCATAGTCATCCTTTGAAAATAAAAGTTAGGATTGCTCCAAGTCCTGCTGTGTTTCTCAGTTCACTTGGGTAAAAACCTAAGAAGTCAAGTCCCCTTGTGTCTCACTCTGTCACCTTCTGCTCTTCCCCTCATTCACTCAACTCCAACCACATGTTCCTCCTTGCTGTTCTTCAGACACTTCAGGGACACTGATCTTAAGGGTTCCACCTGCAATGCTCATTCCTCTAAGGCAGTAGCTCCCAACAGAGGCAATTTTGTTCCTAACAGGACATTTGGCAACCTCTGAAGACACTTCTGACTGTCTGACTCAGAGGAGATGGTGCTACTAACTGTTAACTAGTGGGTAGAGGCCACAGATGCTCCTAAACAGCTTACAGTGGATAGGACAGCCCGACAACAAAAAGTCATCCATCCCCAAATGTCAGCAGCACTGAGTTTAAGAAACCCTGGTCTATGCCTGACTCCCTTGTCTTCTTCATGTCTTTGTTCAAGTGCCACCTCAATGACTATCCTGACAAGCCTGTCTTACTCTGCCACCCTCTTTACCTTGTTCATCAGCTTCTCTTTGCTCTACTTTTCTTGATATCATGTCCTAACATATTACAGAATTTACTTTTGCCTGCGTGTGTGCTCAGTCACTCAGTCATGTCCAACTCTTTGCAACCCCATGAACTACAGTCCGCCAGGTTCCTCTGTCCATAGGATTCTCCAGGCAAGAATAACTAGAATAGGTTGCCATTTCCTCCTCCAGGGGATCTTCCTGACCCAGGGACTGAACCCGTGTCTTTGTCTCCTACATTGGCAGGCATATTCTTTACCACTGCATCACCTGGGAAGCCCCTCAGGATTTACTTACATTTGCTTATTCCATTTTTCCCCTGCTAGAATATAACCTCCAGGAGGGCAGAGTTGTTTGCTTTGTTTTTTCTGATATAACCCACATTCCAGCCTCAGGGCAGGCTTTTAATATGTTTACTGTGCTAATGAATAGATTTATGTGGACACTGATGCTATGTAATAAAACTTTTCGGTCTAGGAGGCAGATACTAGCAAACATTATACACTTGCCATGTGTCAGGTGTTGTGTTGAGAGTTTTACATACATTATCTCATTTAACCTTCTCCATGCCCTTATAGGGTAGATGTTACTTTTATTCTTAACTTACAGATGAGAAATCTGAGGCTTAGAAGTATTAAAAGCCTCTTTTCCAAGACAGAGATAGTTGCAGAGCTTGTATTAATTAGTACTCTGCCAACCACCATTTATGAAGAGATCTCATTTTATTTCAAGAAAGCAGAACTGTATACAGTACTCTGAGCTACTGGCAAAGAAGATTCAAGAGTACTTAGAATAAATGAGAGCAAAGATCTTAAGTTTATTATAATTTATCTTTCATACTCTCTACAGTATATTAAGAAAAACAAAGATCTTCTCCTTTTTACTAACATGGAACACTTCCTAAAAAGCATCCTTGCTGCAGAGCAAAAACTCTCAAAAGAAACAAGAGATCAGCTTGGAGATGAAGATAAGGTGAGATGTTCAGATGACCTACAGCATTGAGACCATACTTTGCTATATACTTTGCAACTTTTTTTGTGTGTGTTTGAGGCCATGTTTATCATTGAACATGTCAGCAGAACACAAGATTGGAAATCAATGGTGGTATGAACAGGTAATATCATCAGTCACTTATTTTAAAACTTTATCAGCAGATGGTGGATCTTAGATCTGAGTTAATCCCTCTGCTTTCAGGCAGGTCAGGTATTAATCTTAAAGAGCAGGAGCAGAGACCTGGACTTGCCCCAGTTCACCCAGCTGGAAGAGAACAAATAATCACCAGATCTACTGCCTTCTCATTCGGGATTTCTCCCACTATTCCATACTGATACCTACTACTGTTTTGTTTTTAATCTGAAGCATTTAAAACATTGTTGTATCTTTAAAAACCATCAAATACTTTGGTTCCAAAGGACAAACATTAATATTTTGTCACATGTAATTAGCAAAGAGAAAACCCCAAGCATTATTATGCTCATTATTCTCATGCAGAACAGTGACCTAAACATGTTGAGATCAAGATCAGAAAAAACCTAGAGACGTAGCTGAGCACCAACTCTAGCCCTGGGCCCCTAGTTTATTTCAAAGTCATCACCAGTATCTGGGGTGAAAACTACATTTTTATTACATTATTTTATTGCATTGTTACAGTATTGTACAACTTTACAAGTGCCCATGTCATTAATGGACACCTCATGAAACCATGCAAATGAGCATTCCCGTGTAAGTGTCCAGACCAAGAAATAGGACATTACCAGCTCCCAGCAGCACCCACCTCTCCCCCAAGTCACCCAGCCCCTGAGAGCGGCCACCATCCTGACCCCAAACGTCATAAATTGCTTTTGCTTATTCATGAATTTTACATCAATAGAGTCATAAAATATGAATTCTTTGTTCTTCAAGTTTGCGAGATTTATCCATATTGTGGCAGGTAGTTATAGTTTGTTGATTCTCTTGTTGTAAAGTATTTTGTGGTACAGACACGTCTTAATTTATTCACCATATACTGATCTACAGGGGGGTATTTTCCAGCTTGGGGTTATATAAATAGTTTTGTGCACCTTTTGATGACTATACCTAGTCAGGTATTAACTTAGGACAAGTGCTGTGTCTGAGGATATGGATATGCTCAACATTAGTGTGTACTATCAACCTGCATTCCAAAGTGATCACACGTGGCCACCAGCCATGAATCAAAGTTCCAACTGCTCTCCATCCTTATCAAAACTAGCATTTTCCATCTTTTTTACTTTATCCATTCTCCTGGGTGTGTAGTTTGAATTTGCATTTTCCTAATGGCCAGTGGAATTGAGCGTCTTTCATGTATTTATGCAACATTTGAAAGTCCTCTCTCTAGAGATTTCTGTTCAAGTCTTTTGCTGATTTGTCATTGGATTACCTCTTTTTAATTGATTTGCAGGAATTTCTTATTCCGTAACTATTTTTCCTCATTCTGTAGATTGCCTTTTTATAGAAATAACTACATGTTTCTTTTACTGTTTAATTTTTATATCTAGAAAAATAAAAATAAAAGTCTGCATTTTTAAAAGTTGTTAAATATGTCAGTATGACATCCAATGAAGCTGATAAGAGAATACGAATGTAAAAGTCACATAAATATATGTCATAGTTTGGGGTAGATACATAACATAATGGGCTAGTTCTTGACACAGAAGAAACACATGCTGATATTTTCACTGTGACTGAAAGATTAGATCATGTATATTATTATTATATTCATTTAAAGATATAGGCTAAACCTCTTTATAAAATGTAAAATTTGCATATATCATCAATTTTTAGGCTGACTAACTTACTTAAAATTGTTTGTTACCAAGTCACACAAAAGGAGATGGATGCATTTGTAAAACATTTGGTGATATGTAATGAGAATACATAAAATATAGCCTTTGTGTCATGTGCAAAATTCACTTTGGAGGCCCTGGCTGGAAAATTTTGAATAGATAAGCAGTTATCTAAAACTGAAGCTTCAGGGTAGATTTGAATACTAATTAGGAGATATACAACCATGACATGGATTTAGTGGAAGCCAAAAAAATTTTAATACAGACTCTAAACCTCAGATTACAAATTGTCTGCAATTCAAGCTGTTTCTCACATGGATAAATCTCTCATTGTGTTTCAAGATGAGTAGCAAAAGGGTTTTTTTTTTTTTAATATCTAAACTGTTACTGAGTCTCTGAAGCAATGTAAGGAAGGCAGACGAGTATAGAATTATAAGTCTAATTTAAACAAGCATTATATGGGTAGATTATTTAATTCAGTGACTATCTTATAGTCAATATTTTTAGTCCTACAGGTCTTTGTCCTAATTGCATGTTCAGATATGGCTAAGGATTTAGCTCTAAATCTAACCAATCAAAATACTAATAATAAATTACTTGAGAGAAAAATCAAATCACAGACAACATGACAAGAAAATTTACAGTTAAATTCTAAATCAAGCCATAAGGAACATCTGCTCAGAATCAACTCACTGTATGTAGCTTCTCCATCTCTTTCACCTTACACTATCATTGAGTTCTCATTATTTGTTAGTAGAGACTGATCATTTAGTCTTCCTAAGTGATTCAGTTTAAATCATTAGATTAACCATCAGGCAAAGTAAGTACAAAATTTGTCAGCCTTTAAAACTGTTTCATTAGTTACAATCTCAATTAAAATTCCATGCTGCCTTCATAGAACAGATACCAATAAAATGATAGTCACTGTTAATAATGGACTATGTGGCAACTTTCCTGTCTCTTTCATGAACTGGGAATTCTTATGTAAAGCATACTCCCCAGATCATTGCATAATAACTTTATAAGATTAAGGACTTCCCCAGTACTTTGAGAAGGTAAATCTTATTTTGATATGATAAATATTCAGTATGTGTCAAGAACTTCATCTACTCACATAAATTATGAAATGTATTTCCCAGAAATCATAGTAAACATTAATTAAGTCAGACATATAAGACTATTTAGAATAGTTACACTAAAAGTCCAAGTCTTCAGAGAGGTGGCAAAGAAAACGTCATGAAGAAATTAAAGATCTTTTCTCTACATTCCTAATTCTTTGCTGAACAAAGCTCCTACTAAAGCATGATTCTATTAGCTTTCTGGCTGACTTTTTGGGTCCTCCATTTTATTCTGTTAGTGTACTAACAGCTGTAGGCTTTTACTAAGCACATGCTTTTTTAATGGAAATACCACAGATTATAAGGCAGGGGTCATGTTCTCCTTCCTGCTGCATTATTTGTGTTTATTGCTGAATCAAATCAATAGTACATTTTTGAAGTTTTGAGACTCTAATTATCTTTAAGGGATTAGTTTGTGTGCACACACATACACACACGTGCACAGCCCACGGATCAGAAAGAGAATAAGAAAACCTCAATAGATATAGAAGCCATGTTTTACCAACTACCAACAAAAGAATACTTTCCCCCCAAAATTAAATGGCTTAAAATAATTCTTTTTAAAACAATTTTTATTTCAAAGTGGTACACAGACTTCTGTTTGCAGAAGGGTGAAACAGATAAAATTTTTCCTACTCCTCCCACCAAGAACAACTAAAGCCTCTGGACAGTATTTATGAAAACAAACAAGAGGATTCTGAAATGTGTAGAGAATAAAATAGACCAGCTAGGGACCTCATAACTCAAGGTAGGATATGGTGGTGAACTTCACAGATTCCCTTTTCCCTTAATATTCCAGACTTGTAAATAAAGAAGTCAGCAACCCATAAATACAAATAAGCATAGACCAGAAAGCTCCCCAAAAGCCTGGTTTCTCCAGCCAAAGGACTATGAAAGGGTTAGCTTAGCAAGACAGAAAACTTTGAGACAGTAACTGCTTTACTCCAGTTAAATATAAGAAAAAAGCTGACTCCATCCATGCCAGCAAAAGTTGAGTGGGGAGTCCAGACTTTCACTCTTGCTAGGCTGTAATGAAGTACCTCAGTCTCCTTCTGAGATAGCGCCAGAGAAGACAACACAGATAAATAGGAGGTTTTCTCATCCCTTCAAGATAGTAACAAGCCCCTCTATACCCTATGTCATCAGTGGTGACCACATGGGGAATCTACGTCTACCAATATATGGCACTACCTCCCTGCTTGGAGTACCATTGGCGGAGGACTGGAGACTCAGGACTTTCACCATTGCACACTGGTAGTAGGATCACCCTCATTAAAATATTAATGGATACCACACAAGGAGCTGGAATTCCCATACCTGCTTAGCAGGTATGAGACACCCCTTCCCTGCATATCAGTGGAGACCAAATGGGGAACATGGACTTCCAACTCTAATCAGGAAGGAAGAAGGCATCATCCTCTACCTGTCTCCCACAGTGGGTGGAATGGTGTCAAAGGAACAGGTAAAACCAAGTTTAAAATAAGCTCTCAAACCTTATAATATCAAAAATGTACAGATTTCAGTCAGAGAACCAGAAAGACATAAAACTGAGTGAAAAAAAAGACAATAGATGCCAAGACCAAAATGGCAAAATATTAGAATTATATTTCAAAGAGTTTAAAGAATTATATTTCAAAGAGTTTCAATTTTTAGTTATAAAAATTCTTCAACAAGCAATTATGAACATTCTTGAAACAAATGAAAATATGGAAGTCTCAGCAAGGAACTATAAAGTTAGCAAAAGAAATAGAAGATGGGGAGGAATCAAATAAAAATTTTAGAACTGAAAAATAAAAGCCAATGAAAACTTCAATAGTAAAGTGAAACGGAGAGAGGAAAAAATGTGAAATTTTAGATAGAATAATAAAAATGACCAAATGTGAACAACAGAGAGAAAACAACTGAACAAATGAATTTGTCAGTGCCTCAGGGACCTATGTTTCCATAACAAATAATCTAGCATTCAAGGCATCAAAGTCTCACAAGGAGAAGAGAAAGAAGGCAGACTATAAAAGTATTCAAAGAAATAATGGCTAAAACTCCTCAAATCTGGAAAGAGATAGAAATCTACAGATCCAAACAGCTGAGTGAATTACAAACAAGATAAATCCAAAGACATCCATTCCAAGATGTACCATAATTAGACTTCTGAAAATTAAAACCAGAGAAAGACTTTTGAAAGCAGCCAGAGAAAAAATAATATCTTACCTATAGAGGGAAAAAAATTTATATGACATCAGACTTCTCATTAAAACCATCAAAGCCAGGAAGAAGTGGCACATATTTCTAGCACTGAAATAAAAGAACTATCAACCCAGAGTTCTATACCTGGTGAACATATTCTTTAGGAAAGAAGAGAAAAAAATCAGTACATTCACAGATAAAGAAAAACTAACCCAAACCACCTTAAAAGAAAAGCTAAAGGAAATTTTCTAAAAATAAAGGAAACAAAAGAAAAGACCTTGGAACAGCAGGAAGAAAAAACACAGTAAGCAAAAATAAGGATAAAAACAATCTTTCTTTCCTTCTCCTTTGAGTTTTCTGAAATTATATTTGACAACAGGATAATGAGAAATGAAGGGGGTTCAGTTTTCTATGCTACATTTGAGTTGATAAAATAACAATGATAGACTATGGCAAGTTATATATTTATAAATGCAATATCTAAAGCAACAAAAAAAGAAAGCAAGAAGACAAATGAAAACAGAAAAATAGAAAACAACAATGAAACAGCAGACTTAAGAACTATTTATAATCACAATAATGTAAACAGTCACTCAGTCATGTCTCACTCTTTGTGACACCATGGACTGTAGCCCTCCAGGCTCCTCTGTCTATGGGGATTCTCCAGGCAAGAGTACTAGAGTGGGTTACCATGTCCTCCTCCAGGGGATCTTCCCAACACAGGGATCAAACCCAGGTCTCCAGCATTGCAGGTGGATTCTCTACCTTCTGAGCCACCAGAAAAGCCCCATACTACTGGAGTGGGTTGCCATGCCCTGCTCCAGGGGATATTCCCAACCCAGGGATTGAACCCAGGTTTCCCACATTGCAGGCAGATTCTTTACTGACTTGAGTCACCACTGATGCCCAAGAATACTGGATTGGGTAGCCTATCCCTTCTCCAGGGGATCCTCCTGACCCAGGAATTGAACCAGGGACTCCTGCATTGCAGGAGGATTCTTTACTAGCTGAGCTACCAAGGAAGCCCAAGATATTAAGAAGACAGGCAAGAATACACAGAAGAACCATACAAAAAAGATCTTAATGACCCAGATAACCACAATGGAGTGATCACTTACCTAGAGCCAGACATTTTGGAGTATGAAGTCAAGTGAGACTTAGGAAACATCAATATGAACAAAGCTAGCAGAAGTGGTGGAATTCCAGCTGAGCTATTTCAAATCCTAAAAGATGAAGCTAGTAAAGTGCTGCACTCTATATGCCAGCAAATTTGGAAGACTTAGCAGTGGCCACAGGACTGGAAGAGATCTGTTTTCATTTCAATCCCAAAGGAGGGCAATGCCAAAGAATGTTCAAACTACCACACAATTGCACTCATCTCACACACTAGCAAAGTAATGCTCAAAATTCTCCAACCTAGGCTACAAGAGTACGTGAACCAAGAACTCCCAGATGTTCAAGCTGGATTAAGAATAGGCAGAGGAACCAGAGATCAAATTGCCAACATCTGCTAGATTGTAGAAAAAGCAAGAGAATTCCAGAAAAATATCTACTTCATTAACTACACTAAAGCTTTTGACTACGTGGATCACAACAAACTGAAAAATTCTTAAAGAGATGGGAATACCAGACCAGCTTACCTACCTCTTGTGAAAAGTGGAAAAGTGGACATGGAAAAGTGTCCTGTTGCACTGGTTCCAAATTGGGAAAGGAGTAGGTCAAGGCTGTATATCATCACCCTGCTTATTTAAGTTATATGCAGAGTCAGTTCAGTTCAGTTCAGTCACTCAGTCATGTCTGACTCTTTGTGACCCCATGGACTGCACCATACCAGGCTTCCCTGTCCATCATCAATTCCCAGGTCTTGCTCAAACTCATGTCCATCAAGCCGGTGGTGCCATTCAACCATCATAACCTCTGTCGTCCCTTTCTTCTCCTGCCTTCAATCTTTCCCAGCATCAGAGTCTTTTCCAGTAAGTCAGTTCTTCACATCAATTGACCAAAATATTGAAGCTTCACCTTCATCATCAGTCCTTCCAATGGATATTCAGGACGTTTTCCTTTAGGATTGACTGGTTTGATCTCCTTGCTGTCCAAGGGACTCTCAAGAGTCTTCTCCAAGACCACAATTCAAAAGCATCAATTCTTTGGCACTCAGCTTTCTTTACGGTCCAACACTCACATCCGTATGTGACTACTGGAAAAACCATAGCTTTGACTAGATGGACCTTTGTCACTAAAGTCTCTGCTTTTTAATATACTGTCTAGGTTGGTCACAGATTTTCTTCCAAGGAGCAAGCATCTTTTAATTTCATGACTATAGTCACCATCTGCAGTGACTTTGAAGCCCAAGAAAATAAAGTCTGTCACTGTTTCCATTGTTTCCCCATCTACTTGCCCTGAAGTGATAGGACCAGATGCCATGATCTTCATTTTTTGAATGTTGAGTTTTAAGCCAACTTTTTTACTCTCCTCTTTCACTTTCATCAAGAGGCTCTTTACTTCCTCTTCGCTTTCTGCCATAAGGGTGGTGTCATCTGCATATCTGAGGTTATTGATATTTCTCCCAGAAATCTTGATTCCAGCTTGTGCTTCATCCAGTCTGGCATTTCACATGATCTACTCTGCATAGAAGTTAAATAAGCAAGGTGACAATATACAGCATTGACCTACTCCTTTCCCAATTTAGAAACCAATCCATTGTTCCATGTCCTGTTCTCATTGTTGCTTCTTGATCTGCATACAGATTTCTCAGAAGGCAGTTATGGTAGTCTGGTATTCCCCTTTAAGAATTTTCCACAGTTTGTTATGATCCACACAGTCAAAGGCTTTATTGTAGTCAATGAAGCTGAAGTAGATATTTTTCTGGAATTTTCTTGCTTTTTCTATGATCCAACAGATGTTGGCAACTTGATCTCTGGTTCCTCTGCCTTTTCTAAATCCAGTCAAACATCTGGGAGTTCTCGATTCATGTACTCTTGAAGCCTAGCTTGGAGAATTTTGAGCATTACTTTGCTAGTGTGAGAGATGAGTGCAATTGTGTGGTAGTTTGAACTTTCTTTGGCATTGCCCTTCTTTGGGACTAAAATGAAAGCAGACCTTCTCCAGTCCTGTGGCCACTGCTGAATTTTCCAAATTTGCTGGCGTATAGAGTACATTTGCTGACGTATAGAGTACATATTAAAGTGTACAGCACTTTAATAGCATCATCTTTTAGGATTTGAAATAGCTCACCTGGAATTCCATCACCCCTACTAGCTTTGTTCATAGTGATGCTTGCTAAGGCCATTCCAGAATGGCTGGCTCTAGGTGAGTGAATCACTCCATTGTAGTTATCTGGGTCATTAAGATCATTTTTGTATAGTTCTTCTGTGTATTCTTGCTCCCTCTTCTTAATAATCTCTTCTGCTTCTGTTAGGTCCAAATCGTTTCTGTCCTTTATTGTGCCCATCTTTGCATGAAATGTTCCCTTGGTATCTCTAATTTTCTTGAAGAGATCTCTAGTCTTGCCCATTCTATTGTTTTCCTCTTTCTTTGCAGTGATCACTGAGGAAAGCTTTCTTATCTCTCCTTGCTTTTCTCTGGAACTCTGCATTCAGATGGATATATCTTTCCTTTTCTCCTTTGCCTTTCATTTCTCTTCTTTTCTCTCTATTTATAAGGCCTCTTCAGACACCCATTTTGCCTTTTTGCATGTCTTCCTCTTGAGGATGGTATTGTTCACCCCCCTCCTGTACAGTGTTATGAACCTCCATCCATAGTTCTCCAGGTAATCCATCAGATCTAATCCCTTGAATCTATTTGTCACTTCCACCTAAGGGATTTGATTTAGGTCATATCTGAATAGTCTAGCGATTTCCTCTACTTTCTTCTATTTAAGTCTGAATTTTGCAATAAGGAGTTCATGATCTGAGTCACAGTCAGCTCCCTGTCTTATTTTTGCTGACTGTATAGAGCTTCTCCATCTTCGACTGCAAAGAATATAATCAATCTGATTTTGGTATTGACCATCTGGTGATGTCCATGTGTAGAGTCTTCTCTTGTGTTGTTGGTTGAGGGTGTTTGCTGTGACAAGTGCAGTCTCTTGACAAAACTCTGTTAGCCTTTGCCCTGTTTCATTTTGTACTTCAAGGCCAAACTTGTCTGTTACTCCATGTATCTCTTGACTTCCTACTTTTGCATCCCAGTCCCCTATGATGAAAAGGATATCTTTTTTGGTGTTAGACTAGGTCCTGTAGGTCTTCATAGAACCATTCAACTTCAGCTTCTTCTGCATTAGTGGTTGGGGCATAGATTTGGATTACTGTGATATTGGTTTGCCTTCTAAACAAACAGAGATCATTCTGAAAAACCTAGACAGCATATTAAAAGGCAGAGACATCACTTTGCTATCCAAGGTCCATATAGTCAAAGCCATGGTTTTTCCAGTAGTCAGGTATGGATATGAAAGTTGGACGGTGAAGAAAGCTGAGCACCAAAGAACTGATGCTTTTGAATTGTGGTGTTGGAGAAGACTCTTGTGAGTCCCTTGGACTGCAAGGAGATCAAACCAGTCAACCCTAAAGGAAATAAATCCTGAATATTCATTGGAAGGACTGATGCTGAAGCTGAAACTCCAATACTTTGACCACCTGATGCAAACAGCTGACTCATTGGAAAAGACCCTGATGCTGGGAAAGATTGAAGGCAAAAGGAGAAGACGGCAGGAGAGGAGGAGATGGTTGGATGGTATCACCTACCCGATGGACATGAATTTGAGCCAATTCCAGGAAACAGAAAGGACAGAGAAGCCTGGTGTGCTGAAATTCATGGGGTCACAAAGAGTTGAACATGACTTAGCAACAACATAGTGTCTATACATGTAGTTATATATTTCTGTTACATATATGTATATATATTTATTATTATTATTATTATTACCCTGATACCAAAACCAAATACAGCACAAAAAAGAAAAACTGCAGACCAATATCCTTTATAGTATAGATGTAAAAATTCTAAAGATACTGGTAATATCTAGAATACACAGCATCTAGGAAATACAAATAGCTCTCATACTCAATAATTAAAATTTAAAAAGCAACAATCCAATTAAAAATAGAAGATATGCACAGACATTTCACCAAAGAGAAGATACAGATGCAAATAAGCACCTGAAAAAAATTGTTCAACCTTGTCAGCCATCAGGGAAATGTAAAATAAAATTACAATGAGATACCTTTTAAAAGCCATTCTGATATGTGTAGTGACAGTACCACAGACTGACACAGATGTGTGGAAAAACTGGTCACTCATACATTGCTTTCATGAATATAAAATGGTACAGCCACTCTGTAAATGGTAATTGCACTCTGACACATTTATTAAAGAGAAATAACAACTTACGTTACACATTATATACACGAATGTTTATAGCAGCTTTATTCATGATCCTCAAAACTAGAAACAACACAGTTGTCATCCTTCAGAGGTAAATGGCTATACAAATTATAGTACATCCATACCATGGAGTATGACTCAGCAATAACAAGGAATGGCGTACTGCTACATACAACAGTCTGGATGAATTTCCAGAGAACTAGGCATAGGGGAAAAAAGCCAGTTCCAAAATATTACAGGATGATTCCATTTATAATATTTTTAAGATGACAAAATTATATAAAGGAAGAACAGACTAGTGACTGCTAATGGGGATAAGGAAGGGATGAATGTGGGAGGAAGGTGGGTGTGATGGTTGTGGTGAAAGAAATGTTCTGCATCTTGACCACATCAATGTCAATATCTGCTTGTGATGTTATAGTACAGTTTCACGAAATGGTATCTTTGATGGAAATGGGTAAAGGACACACAGGCTCTATTTCTTAACAGCAAATGAATCTACAGTCCTCAAGAATTTTAATTTTTTAAGAGAAAAATGTAGTGCATACTCAGTTCAGTTCAGTCACTCAGTCATGTTCAACTCTTTGCCACCCCATGGACTGCAGCACACCAGGCCTCCCTGTCCATCACCAACTCCCGGAGTTTACTCAAACTCATGTCCATTGAGTCGGTGATGCCATCCAACCATCTCTGTCATCCCCTTCTTCTCCCGTCTTCAATCTTTCCCAGCATCAGGGTCTTTTCAAATGAATCAGCTTTTTGCATCAGGTGGCCAAAGTATTAGAGTCTCAGCTTCAACATCAATCCTTCCAAGAACATTCAGAACTGATTTCCTTTAGGATGGACTGGTTGGATATCCTTGCAGTCCAAGGGACTCTCAAGCATCTTCTCCATCGCCACAGTTCAAAAGCATCAATTTTTTGGCACTCATCTTTCTCTATAGTCCAACTCTCAAATCCATATATGACAACTGGAAAAACCATAGCCTTGACTAGACCTTTGTTGGCAAAGTAATGTCTCTGCTTTTTAATATGCTGTCCAGGTACATATTCAGAGACATTCAAAATGCAGATTAGAAACACCTGATCTGGTTATTATATACTGATTTACCAATAGATATATTCACTTATTTGAGGACTTTAACTATACTGACTACTTTCAATCAAAGAAAAAATATATGTTCCTTTTATTTTCCCCTATACATCTGCTTCAGGGCCACATGAGAAACTCTAGAGAATTTTATAGGGCTGGAAAGCTCACAGATGGCTCATTCTGGGTCAAGTCCTAAAGTAGTGATGGAATTGATTTCTTCTTGAAGACTGGCTTGGAACAATGCATTCAATGGCTGTCTCTGGTACTCTGTTACACAGAACTGTGAGACAATCTCAGCAACCAAACCAAAACACTGTGGTTCATTAGCACATCTGTCATGTGCAAGAGGTACAGGAGCAGCAATACATGTGATGGTAAATACAGAGATTTACCATCTCTGTTCACTAGAAGTTCTTTCAAAACAACCTCACAAATTTCAAGAGACACTTTGCTAATAAAATTCTCTGTGTAACAACCCAAAACCTATGGGACACAGTAAAAGCAGTGCTAAGGGGAAAGTTCATAGCAATGCAAGCTCACCTCAGGAAACCAGAAAAAAGTCAAATAAATAAACTTACTTTACACCTAAAGCAACTAGAAAAGGAAGAAATGCAGAAGCCCAGGGCTAGTAGAAGGAAAGAAATCTTAAAGATCAGGGCAGAAATAAATGCAAAGGAAACAAAAGAGACCATAGCAAAAATCAACCAAGCCAAAAGCTGGTTCTTTGAGAAGATAAATAAAATTGACAAACTATTAGCCAGACTCATCAAGAAACAAAGGGAGAAGAACCAAATCAACAGAATTAGAAATGAAAACAGAGAGATCACAACAGAAAACACAGAAATACAAAGGATCATAAGAGATTATTATCAGCAACTATATGCAAATAAACTGGACAACCTGGATGAAATGGACAAATTCCTAGAAAAGTACAACTTTCCAAGACTAAACCAGGAATAGATAGATAATATTAATAGACCCACCACAAGCACGGAAATTGAAACCGTAATCAGAAATCTTCAAAAAAAAAAAAAAGTCCAGGACCAGATGGCTTCACAGCTGAATTCTACCAAAAATTTAGAGAAGAGCTAACACCTATTCTACTCAAACTCTTCCAGAAAATTGCAGAGGAAGGTAAACTTCCAAACTCATTCTACGAGGCCACCATCACCCTAATTCCAAAACCCGACAAAGATGCCACAAAAAAAGAAAACTACAGGCCAATATCACTGATGAACATAGATGCAAAAATCCTTAACAAAATTCTAGCAAAGAGAATCCAACAACACATTAAAAAGATCATACATCATGATCAAGTAGGCTTTATCCCAGGGATGCAAGGATTCTTCAATATTCGCAAATCAGTCCATGTAATACACCACATTAACAAATTGAAAAATAAAAACCACATGATTATCTCAATAGATGCAGAGAAAGCCTTTGACAAAATTCAACATCCATTTAGGATAAAAACCCTCCAAAAAGCAGGAATAGAAGGAACATACCTCAACATAATAAAAGCTATATATGACAAACCCACAGCAAACATTATCCTCAATGGTGAAAAACTGAAAGCATTTCCCCTGAAGTCAGGAACAAGACAAGGGTGCCTACTCTCACCACTACTATTCAACATAGTTTTGGAAGTCTTGGCCACAGCAATCAGAGCAGATAAAGAAATTAAAGGAATCCAGATTGAAAAAGAAGAAGTAAAACTCTCTCTGTTTGCAGATGACATGATCCTCTACATTGAAAACCCTAAAAGACTCTACGAGAAAATTACTAGAGCTAATCAGTGAATATAGTAAAGTTTCAGGATACAAAATCAACACACAGAAATCCCTGGCATGCCTATACACTAACAATGAGAAAACAGAAAGAGAAATTAAGGAAACAATTCCATTCACCATCGAAACAAAAAGAATAAAATACTTAGGGAGTATTTCTACCTAAAGAAACAAAAGACTTGTATATAGAAAACTATAAAACACTGATGAAAGAAATCAAAGAGGATGCAAATAGACGGAGAAATGTGCCGTGTTCGTGGATTGGAAGAATCAATATAGTGAAAATGAGTATACTACCCAAAGCAATCTATAGATTCAATGCAATTCCTATCAAGCTACCAAAGGTCTTTTTCAGAGAATTAGAACAAATAATTTCACAATTTGTATGGAAATACAAAAAACCTTGTATAGCCAAAGCAATCTTGAGAAAGAAAAATGGAACTGGAGGAATCAACCTACCTGACTTTAGGCTATACTACAAATCCACAGTCATTAAGACAGTATGGTCCTGGCACAAAGACAGAAATATAGATCAATGGAACAAAATAGAAAGCCCAGAGATAAATCCACACATCTATGGACACCTTATCTTTGACAAAGGAGGCAAGAATATACAATGGAGAAAAGACAATCTCTTTAACAAGTGGTGCTGGGAAAACTGGACAGCCACTTGTAAGAGAATGAAACTATAACACTTTCTAACACCATACACAAAAATAAACTCAAAATGGATCAAAGATCTAAGCATAAGACCAGAAACTATAAAACTCCTAGAGGATAACATAGGCAAAACACTCTCCGACATAAACCAAAGCGGGATACTCCATGACCCACCTCCCAGAATACTCGAAATAAAAGCACAAATAAACAAATGGGACCTAATTAAAATTAAAATCTTCTGCACAACAAAGGAAACTATAAGCAAGGTGAAAAGACAGCCTTCAGAATGGGAGAAAATAATAGCCAATGAGGCAACGGACAAACAATTAATCTCAAAAATATACAAGCAACTCCTGCAACTCCATTCTAGAAAAATAAACAACCCAATCAAAAAGTGGGCCAAAGAACTTAACAGACATTTCTCCAAAGAAGACATAAAAATGGCTAACAAACACATGAAAAGATGCTCAACATCACTCATTATCAGAGAAATGCAAATCAAAACCACAATGAGGTACCACTTTACACCAGTCAGAATGGCTGCAATCCAAAAATCTACAAGCAATAAATGCTGGAGAGGATGTGGAGAAAAGGGAACCCTCTTACACTGTTGGTGGGAATGCAAACTAGTACAGCCACTATGGAAAACAGTGTGGAGATTCCTTACAAAACTGCAAATAGACCTGCCATATGACCCGGCAATCCCACTGCTGGGCATATACACCGAGGAAACCAGAGTTGAAAGAGCCACGTGTACCCCAATGTTCATCGCTGCATTGTTTACAATAGCCAGGACATGGAAGCAACCCAGATGCCCATCAACTGACGAATGGATAAGAAAGCAGTGGTACATATACACAATGGAATATTTTTTTTTATTATTATTTTTTTTAATTGTTTTTGCCATACATTGTCATGATATCACCATGGGTTTACATATGCTTCCCCTCCGGAACCCCCCTCCCTCTTCCCTCCCCCC